>VDFB02088455.1:0-15448 GCA_007258455.2 Sequoia sempervirens | reverse complement strand
CTTCACCAGAGCATAGTCCCCCATCACCACCATCTGAGCCACATCCTAAGAGGAAAAGAACTGATCACCCACTTGAGGATCTGACAAATGAAATTATTGTTATTGATCAAGACATGTAGGTTGGTATGCCTTCCCCTCCTAGGTCAGCTGAATTGGTTCTATCCGATTTGGATATGAAGGGTAAGAGTGTGCAAGATACAAAAATGAAGGCTTGCAAGGAGTTTTTAGATGACAATGCATTTGTAAAGACTCCTGTATTCTTGCAATTGGAATGGAGGATGAAAATTGAGGAATATCAAAATAAATGCAAGGAGAGAAGAGAACTAAGGCCTAGAAGGTCAGATCAGGAGAATGATGAAGAAGTAAAAGCTGAACTAATGGAAGAGTTCAAAAACATCACTCCTGAAGAAGGGAGACAACTTGCGAGTCAAGCTGGTGTTTTGATTTTTTTTGAATGGGACATCGCAAATGCAGTGGCTTTCAATGCCATTATGAAGTCCAAGAATCCTTTTCAAGATTCTGAAGAAGAAGTTAAGGAAGCATTGCAAAACTCTGCCTTCAGTGAAGAATATGAGACCTTAGCAATTTGGGCATTGGCTCCACAAGGAAGAAAGCCAGACATTGCTGATATTAATCCAAATTTCAAAGGAGGATTAATAATAAAGAGGGCTTCAGAGACTTCAACCACCGAAGCCACTAATTTAACTATGAATGTGGCCAAGTTGGCCCAAAAGAATGTTGAAAGGGAGGAGGTTGAAAGAAAGAGCTTAATGGAGAAGTATAACATTTTAATTGAAGAATATAGTAAAATGCAACAGAGGAATGTTGAGCTACAAACTAAAGTGGAAAGGTTCAAGTATAGACATATTGGGGAAATATCTAGTGCTCAAGGAACTAGCAGATTACCTCCCATAGTAGGGTCAATGCCTCCTGCTTCTCCAAATGTTTCTACACCAGGGTCTCCTATTCAAAATCCTGCTCTCAGCCCTCCTCTAGAACAAATTGATGAAGAAATAGAGTGCTCTGTTGATCCAACAAAGAGGCATCTCATACAAAAAATTGATGAATTACAGACATCATTAAGGGTAAAAGAGGAGGGTTTTCTTTCAAAAGAAAAATAAATTGTTACTACTGCTTTGGAGCATTTAAATGAAAGGGTAGATAATAAATTTCCCTCTATACATTCTTTGTATTCTTTGCTATTTGAAGCAATAAAGAATATTGATAGGGATCAGGGGATAGTAATTCCAATAATTGAAAATTAGATCCCTAGGGCAAATGATCTAGATATTATGAATAAAGCCTCAAGGTTTGATGTAAATAATAGGCCCCAATCATTGAAGCCTACTTATATATTAGTGAAATCATTGCAAGGTTTTCAGACCTTACCAGATAATTTAAGTAGGAAGATTAGGGAGTTGGTAAAGAATTTTAAAGATTGGGGTAACACACTGTTACCTGATATAATTGATGAGAAGGGGGAAATCAGAACACTCCAACAATGGTAGGATCAAGCGAGTAAGGTCATAAATAATCAAATTAAAGTAATTTGTGATGACTTAGATTATGATTTGTTAGTGAATTGTATGGATAAGATTATTGGTACCGGTTCATTTTTGGAATCTTTTGAAAGAGATACTAATCAGGTAGCGGTAAAGTATATGCCTTATAGTACAAAGGTAAGTGAGGTGATTAATTTTGACTGGCCAACTGACGAAGAATACCAGAGGTGGGTGGCTAAGTATTTGAATGATGATGAGTAAAAAGAGTGGGTTACCGACAGGTGGCAAATCAGATGTTGCAGTTACAACGATTCCAGTTTTGTGTTGATGGATTTCTTGTCATGGGTTTCACATGGTTTTTTGTTATTGCATCAACCTTCCTCCGCCGACATGATGAACGAGAATATGCTCCAGGATGATTGCTATTTTAACGATTTTTGGAATATCATTAGGTGTCCAAATCGGCTGGTGACATGTGTACTTTCTGGCCCAAGCTTGTTTGCTCCTTCATTTTCTATAAGAAGGATTTCAAGGCCAGAAGTACAGGTTAGCAAGTTAGAGAATTTTGATTGAGTCTAGGCGAAGTTGGAGAATAGATTGTAAAATCATATGTTTCTAAAGACAAATGCAATTTAGGATTCTGAGTCATTCTTTGATAGGTTTTGAGTTCATGAGGATTTAATGTTGCATAACAGTATTAGCATTTGAATCGAAATGATAATTTCAAGCTCATATCTCTCCATTATATGTGCATATCTGAACTTTGAATAAAATAACTAAGGGATGTTTCATTCAACTCACTGTTGTAGTTGTATAATTCTATTTTATCTTTAATTCAAGGAATTAATTAAAATGCTTGAATGGGATTATAAGCATATATGTTCTGCATATCTGATGGTTTTAGAGAAATGCAATTTAGGTTTTGAGTCATTATGTAACATGTTTTGAGTTCATAGAGATTTAATGTTGTATAATAGTACTAGCATTTGAGTTGAAATAAAAATTCAAGCTCATGTCTCTCCATTGTACATGCATATCTGAACTTTGAATGAAATAACTAAGGGTTGTTTTATCCATCTCACTGTTGTGGTGTGTATGATTCTATTTTAGCTTTTAATTCAAGGAATTAATCAAAATGCTTGAATGGGATTGTAGGTGGATATGTGTTGTATAAGGATTTGATAAGTAGTCGCCTAAGAATGTATACCGATGAAATTGTAATGCAATATCAGTTGTGGATCTTATATGTGATGTATTAAATCAAGTATAAACCTCTAGATGCTTATGAATTTGACTCTTGCAATGGATATATGGTACTAATCTAAGTTGTAATTATTCGTGTAGTTCAGTATTTGTTTGTTTTTGCCTAGAGCTTGCTACAAATTGCAAATCATTGACTATCTTATACAATGGATTGTGTTTAGTTATCTCATGCTCCAAATAGTTGATATTGTCTATGAACAGCCAATTCTAGTTGATATTATCTTATCGTGTTGAGATATTAAGTGAGATCATCTACTATTGTTAATGTTGTTTATAATAATGGTGCAGAGGTTGTAAACACATTAAGGGATCACCCTCCCGAGTCTTGCAGAGCTCGAAGTGTAGGAGGCTTTTAAAGTCCTCGTCAGTTGGTCTAGGTCCTTTGAGTTGCCTTCGATTGGAATTGGCAATTCCATAGGTATATTAAAAGACAAACCTGGTTACATTATAAAAAGAATCAACATACACATCAACCACTGAACAACCACCTCTACAACTGACTTTTTAATCTTTTATGACAACATGAAACATAAAAAACACTAATTTCAAGGTTGTTAACATCACTATTGAAATATTTTAATTTTTTGACCTTTCAAACATTAAAAAGTACATCATTAAATTAATTATGGAATGGCATAAAAATTAAAAACATCACGAATTAATTATGTAACCACATAAGTCAAATATAATTCTATCAAGAAATTAATATCAAATATATAATATAATAGCATAACTTATACATTTCAATGTCATTGATCTTCTTCTTCATCCAACTCTTTGTCTGTATCATCCGATCTAGATTCGACATTGTAAGGATAGGTCATATCATCATCATCGTCATAGATATTAGTTTTGATAATGTCATCATCCACACGGATGTCATCTTCATGAACATTAACTCCTACATCATCATAATCTAGTTCCTCCTCTTT
Organism: Sequoia sempervirens; assembly: GCA_007258455.2. Lineage (NCBI taxonomy): Eukaryota > Viridiplantae > Streptophyta > Pinopsida > Cupressales > Cupressaceae > Sequoia > Sequoia sempervirens. Next base: position 11,751 of record VDFB02088455.1, on the reverse strand, counting down.
GACATCTTCGTCAGGGACATCGTCAACTAACCGTTGATCCTGATCATCATCTACATCATCTTCTAGTTCTTCGGTATCTTCTTCTTCCACGACATTATACTTTATCGACCTTCCTCTTGGATCATTTCTAACAACAAATGACCAACCTTGTTTACCTGGAACCTTTGAGTAAAATATCTGCTCACATTGGCTTGGAACAACATAGGGCTCATTTCTAGCTTGCTCGATCAACCTTGTATTAACCATGGTAAATCCATTATCATGTTCAATAACAGTTCTCTCATGATCATTTTCATTCAATCGTGAGTCTGTACTCATAGGACGACAAACAAAATTAATCTCAAGGACTCTAAAGTCACACTTCATGCTATCATCCAAAACCATAATATCATTTTTTGAGACTTCCCTCGGATGTATGTCGCCTAGATGAAACATTAGTCACCGAAAGATCGGGCATGGTACTGTAGAATCACAAGTTTTCTTCATGTCATCCAACATTTTGATTCAAAATTTACAACCATTGCACCACATAGCCTTGTGGTGTTCCACCTACAATATGTCAAACATGTAAAAATTATTGCAATATCGCTAGTTGATAAACATATTTATTCTTGGTCGAATGTATGCAAATAAAACAATCTCAACATATATACATCAATATAATTGAAAATAATTAAATAATATGGGTGATTAATATATTTATACATAACTTTTTATCTCTTAAACCATAAATCAATTTCCCTTTGTCTAACATTGGAATCTCCATTACGATGAGCTTCTTTAACCAATGAAGCCACACCTTCCCATGTTGGGTCACACCAAATTGTTGGACATCGCTCAATCTATACCGCTATCCAATCAAGATTGTTGGCGACGTAAAATGTAGTGCATCCCACTCTCAACCAACTATATAAAAAAAATTGAAATTCACAAATGACGTATAATTAGTTAAATACCACAGTATATGACCCTAATTTATAATTGATGTATATTGAAGATTAAAAATTAAATAAGTGTACATATAAAACCATATGTAAAAATGCATTCCACTAATCTCCATGACCATCTTATAATTACCTCTCACTCTCTCAATCTACCTTTCCAACAAGTACTCCTCAATTCTATTATCAGAGTTAGATCCCAAATGTGATCATATAGATCTTTAAGCGTAAACTTAGGAAGATATTCACTAATGTACACCATGGTCTGGTATACCATATATCCCTCCACCATAGAACCCTCAGGATGTGCTCTTTGTCTAACTAAAGCCTTCAAAAATTTCAAGTGCCTCTCAAACATCCACATTGACCTTGTGTGTACAGGTCCACACAATTCAATCTCCTCAACTTGGTGTATGAGGTAGTGTTCTTGTGCATTGAAAAATGTTGAAGGTAGACACTTTTTCATTTCACACATTAGATGAGGAATTTTTCTCTTCTAATAATTTATATCTCTTTATGGATTTCTTTAGATGAGAACCATCTACAAGTGATTCAAGGCGCAAATATATTGACGATATTTAACAAAAATATACAATATAATATATAACAAGTAAAACAAATGACAATTATAAGATGTATACAACTAATTGAAAAATATCACTACTTTACCCCATGTATTTTCTAAGATCATATATAACTTACTTGACATTGTTGTCAAAGTTGTCTGGGAGAGATAGAGGTAGAACGTACTGCAACAATTATAAAATGATCTTTTCATTATTTTTCCAAAAGTAGTAAACACAATACACTGAAAATTACATGCATTATACAAGTGTATATAATATACCAGAATAATTACCTTAATGAAGGTATGCCAACGCATTTTCATCCCTGACCCAAATTCACCTTTCTTTTTTATTATATTGTTTATGTTTGTAGCAAATCCTGTAGGAAATCAAACTTTTTGTATGACTTCTTTTATAACATCAAGCTTTTGTTGCTCCGTTATCAACCAAGGAAGGGCAACTTACTAATTTGGTCTCAGATCACTCATTTAATTGAATGAAATTTTTATTGCATACCTATTTCCTGAATGTCACTACAAATTTTGGATACAATTTTTTCTTTTCGACATGCCTTCCATCCAATATTTTCCATAACGCTTCATATATTCTTTCCTCCGATATGCATTGTATCAAACAAATGCACAATTTGTAGCTGCTCACAGTAGGGCAAACCTACTAAATTGTCTGGAATAAATTTTCAGTCCCTATGGAAGCCGACGATTAATGCCTTGATGACCTTCATGAAGCCTATAAGTTAAACAAATAAACAATAATAATCATTGTCAATTACAACATGAGTAAACACAACACAATATAAAAAATAGTAAATTCAAATCATATCATATATGATAGATAAACAATTTGATCCGATGTATAACCTTGACATTAATTCTATTATATTCCAATTTTTGTGAGGTGGACATTCTTCGTGGTTTTGATGTAGTCTCTTCCCATTGAAAATACATTTTTCAGTAGTTCGATACTTATGATTTCTATGAGGAAGTCCCCACTATTTCCCAAACTTGTTGAACTAATGAGATTTCATCTTTGGACCACAAATTGGACATGCAAATTTTCCCTTTGTTTGAAGACCTACAAGATGATATATAATTGGATTAAATATGTCAATTTTTATAATTATATATAATGAATAAATTATTTTAAAAACATGCATGATATGTACTTCATGAAATTAAATATTGTTAAAGTGCAGTCGAACATTATAACATACCACAAAAATGTGTTAGCCCTAGGGCATCATGAATTGTCCATACAAGCATTGCATAGAATTGAAATTGTCTTTGTTCTATTGGTCTGAAGACGTCATACATATTGATAGCCATCCATAACTTTAGTAACTCGTCGATAAGAGGCTCGATATATACATTCATATCTTTAACTTGGCACTTACCTAGTTGAATGAACATAAACATTACATAATTATTATAACCATTTTACTGCAATATATATAAATTAATGTACATGACTATTGAATCAAAAAAATATAAGTCATTATGCAACAAATAAGACCAATGAGATGCTACTACGTTAAAGAAAAACTGATGCAAACAAATAATTTTAAACAATCATTGACAACATTATGTGCTCCCTCTTTATTGACATCCATGGAGGAATGTTATTGTTGATAACAAAAACATGACACACTAAGTAAATAGATCTCAGCTCTCCAAATGGATTGACATCGTCCGCTCCCAATGAAAGCTTGAGATTACGAGGTTCTTTTTTAAAGTGTGGCCATTTTTCCTCCATGTCCCTAAATACAAAACCATCAACAGGAATTCGAAGAATGTCATCTCCATTTCTATTATGTGCATGGTAATCCATCAATTGCGCTAAGTTTTCACACCTAAATAATCATTGCATACGTGGAATAATGGGAATATAACGAAGAACCTTGTGAGGCACCTTTTTTGTTAGTTGATCTGTTCAATATCTACTGATATGACATTCTAGGCATTCTGTTGCATATTCATGTTGTTTATGATATATAATATGATCATTGAGACATGCATCTATTGCTTGATACTCCATTCCGATATCTTTTATAATGGCACATAAATTTCGGTATGAGCGAGGTAAAATATTTGATGGTGGTAATAAAAATTCACCAATCAATCTACAACAAAAAATAATTTGTTCATATAAAGAATATTAATGGTACATATTTCATCCTTTATTTACAAGTGATGAACTAACAACAATTAAAATAGATGAAAAAAGATGACATATATGACATACCTTAACATCCGTGAGATTGCTATGTTTGATAAACCATTCATAACCTTCCAAGTTCAACAACAACAATACGTACAGAGAGAAGAGTTATTTCAGAGCCTTCATAAAGGGGCTCGTATGCCTTCTCAAGTACAGGTAAATCATGAATATCATCAAAGTCATCTTGATTATCATGATCAGCTCTGCCACTAAATTTGTCATGGATCAATGTATTCATACCATCATCTTCAACTGTGTTTTCTTGCGCATGATCATATTCTTCCATAGGATCATTAACTTCGAATTCTAAATATAAACGTTCGTGCCTAACCACAAAACCAGACATTCTCTCAAGGTCAAGATATCCATGGCTCACCGCCTCTAGGCTCTGGCACCTTATAATAATGATAAACACAAATAAACCATGATCATGATCAAGTGATTATATATATGTATATATATATATATATATATATAAATGTTAAAACAATATAAACATTTACAAATTCAATCAATATAAACACATATAATGAACAACTTACCAATGGACGATAATCATGCCCCCCTTCAACGTGACCATGCTGTCTACAATGTTTCTCAGCTGTTGTGAGTAAAAGTCATCTCGTCTTTAATCCCTTGCAATTATTGCAAGGACAATAAAATTTCCCATCACCCTTTCTTTTCAATCTAGCCCACAATCTATCAAGTGTCTCTTCATTTTGTTCTGGACTAATATTTATTGACATGATTTTTCTTTACCAAGCTTGACTATTTAGATCTTCAAAAAATATCAAACTCACACTCCAATAACTTTTATTCATAGACATGTAACATAATCTAATAATTCTGATATTTTACACCAATAAAATTTGGCATGCAACCACCCCTGCAAAAGAGATGATAGTCTGAAGTTAATGACCCCAAAAAACAATTTAAAATGCTAATTCCAAAACTTATTAAATTCTGATTTTACTATGATTTCCAACCGTTAAGACTCCTAAAATCAGAATATTGAACTTGACCACAAAATTCCTACAACAATGGAGGTAGTAAGCTAGTAAGAGCAAGTGACCCATTCCTAAGGAGCAACAAGTCAGAATCATCATTGCTAATGTCAATACGGATTTATCCTTTTAGTTAAAGATGCAATGTGTCATTTCTTATGACGAACTTATCCTTAGGGCCCTCAACATTGAGAGAGCCCTAATAAAAAACAATAGAAGCATTGGTAAGAGCATGATTAGGGTACAAACCCTAGGCCTCCGTAGAAACATAAACAATAACTATAGTGGATTAGTGAAGTTGCAATACCAGAAAGATAGAGATATTGTAGGTAATAACATAATCTTGCAATCTAAAGATTGTAGCCAATAACAAGCACACTATGTAGCTTAGTGATATTTGTAAATGCAATCTACAGTAAGAAGAATGACAGTCATTTGAGATGTGACAGTCAAAAACAGGCTGAACAGTGACAAGATAATAAAGCTCAAACCTTGCATAGTAAAGTGGATATTTTAACAGTGAGTTTCCTTACCCCCTTGCTGACCTTAAGAGTTTTTCAAATGCTTTTGGTAGTGTTAGACAAGGCAAATGCAATTAGGGAATGACTGTCCAAATGAAGTAACGGTGGTAATCATAGGTTCAATGTTTCTTCTTAGCCATTAATGTATAATGTAGGTAGTGGATTGCATGTTTGAGCAATGTTTTGAGACTCATCAAAGATGGAAGAATAGTGAATAATACCTTGTGGACTATGAAGTAGTGTCAATAAGGTTGAAGGATCTTAAGAATTACAATACCATGAAACAATGAGTCCCCTGTAGTAAGTAGGAAGTCTATAGGGCATAGTTTGATTTTATAGAAGGATGCTCATGAAATAAATCTTCGAGTGATAGTGAGTGAGTTGTTTGAGATTGTAGCTGAGGGTGCAATACCCAGGCTTAAAGGAAGTTAGCAAAGCAGTAAATGTGCAAGAAAATTGAATTGTACAAAACAAACAATTCACAATGTTATCTTCCATAATGCCTTGAGTTTGAAGACAAAAATCTCATTGTATCTTCATGATGAAAGTGGTGACTTTAATGGTCAATCACTGGCAACCATGATTTTAAAACATGCTATTGTGTTTATGGAGGCAACATTTTAAGCAAGGCAGTGAGTGGTGGTTTGGAACAATGGCAGGTATGAAGGACTTGCTTTATATGCATACTATGCAATCTAGCTTAAGACAGAGTTCTTAGAAGAGATTGAAGGTAGATTATGGAACTCAAGGGTTACCATGAAAATGATTAAAGCAAAGACTCGAAAGATCTATTTGCCAACAAGTAGGCGATGGTTCCAAGGATGTCACATGCAAAACCCTAGTAGCTAGAGTAATGAATTACAAATTTTCAAAGATATTAGATAGAAAATTTAGGAGATCTCCACATTATTCTAATTGGACAGGAAATACATCATTTATTTATTTATTTAATTAAAAGAAATCATTCTAAACCCTATATAGGATACATTGATACTTCAAGCCTTTGAAGGAATTTGAGATTATGCAAATATATGTCAAGTAACATTCATAAGGTTTAGAAAATCTTGATCACTCTCTAGAATAGCCCATTAAACATGGGTTGTGCTTGAATGCACTACATAATTGATATAACACAACCACTTTGCATATCAACCAGAGTTATAAGCTCTTTATTACAGCAAGAGGTAATCACTCTTCAATCATGCTATAATTAAATCCTAACTTGTTAAACTTGAGACAACCTGAATGCACCCAATGATGATTAACACCTACATTATACAACCTGAATTAACTACATTATATGAGTGCCTCCATTTCTATCACAACATAGCCACATTAAACTTGGGTTACACATGAATGCATCCTATATTTGTTATAGCACAACTGTGCCACATGACCAATAGAGTTATGGATCACATAATTACAAGAATTCCTGCTTCCTTGCATTTTACAGATTCGTACCATGACATGAAATTCTCAAACCGCTAACCTCAAAATGAAACTGGATGAGATGTTGTTTTTAAAATATGATTTTCAAACCTGAATCCATAACTGACTACAATCGAATTTCGCAAAAGACAATTATTTCACTTCAATCTCAAGGTCTTTGAATTTTTTATTTTCCCTCAAGAAAATCGCCCTTGCTCTTCAAAGCAACCGATTCCCTGCCGTCCACCAACCCCACCCTCCCCGATTTTTTAATTTTTTCATGTTTGTTAGGGCCCGATTTAAAATGATAGTCGAGCATTTTGACGAACATTGTTCGCTGAATTTCGATTTAACGCCGGGATAAACTTTCTTTCAAAAAATTAAAATTACACATCAAATTTACAAGCACCATGAACATCGAATTTTACATATTTCATAGCTGCCACAGATTTGTAGTCAAATGTATTAGTGCTATTAGTTTCATATTCACCTCTTTATCTCTGCTGACACCTTTCCTAAGCCCTTGGGTCTAAATAAAAAATTATTTCTAAGGCCACCATTCCCTTGGGAATGCTATTACTTTTTAAATTGAGGACACCCTCTATATTGCAGTCTTTGGGGTTCCAATCTCCTTGATCCTTGTCGGACTCATCGATGATCTATCCTTCAAAAACATCTGAGCTTGCTAGAAAAGCAAGGATATGTCGATCATCGTCGAAGACTTGAAAGTTCCTGACATTATCGGGAACAACCGGGGTGGATATCAATTCTACTAAGAATATCTTAAGCTTGGAGCCTTGAATGGGTTCCAAGGTACTTGCGGCAACAGCTAACAAATCATCTATTTGATTCTCCTCTCTAGGAATTAAACTAATCCCAAAAGCATCAAAGTCTTCAATGAGGTTCCATACCCGATTTCTATAAGCTGCCAGCCTTTTATTGTGACATGTGTATTGGTTGCATATTTGCTTGATAATCACTTCCGAATCTCCTTTAACCATCAAGGAAGTAACTTTCTTCTAATGTGCCAACATCAGTCCCCGAGCTAATGCTTCATATTCTGCTATATTGTTAGTGCATCTAAACTGCAGCCTGTAAAAAGCAAAAAATATTTTCCCTTTCGGGCTGGTTAATTCAATTCTAACGCCACAACCTATTTTAGATTTGGATCCATCAAACGTGATGGTCCATAGCTGATCATGAGCTAGGGTTGATCCCTTTGAGCTTGTTGTAGGTTTTTGGATAAGGTGAACCATAGGCGGGGCCACTTGATCTTTTACATCAAATATTGGGAATAGTTTTTTAATAGGTTCATCAGGTGCAATATCTAATTCCCGATCAGATATATCGTGTAATCCTAAGATATCTTTATGATAGTCACTTGTATCCTTGATTAATCCCTTGGGTTTTGGTATTCTTGTGAGTGCAAGGGTATCAAATAAACCTTGGGGTTATTCATCGTAACTACGTTGGTTCGGTATTATAACCGGGGTAGGTTCAGTTTGAGGAGGGACTTCCTTTGAAGGTATATTATCCCTGGTTAACATTATTTCATTTTTGGCTTCGAATGAGAAGTGATTTGAAGTGGCCTTAAGGTGACTTGGGCAGGTCTCTTTGGTTTGGGAAACATGATTTAAAACACCAATGTAGGGTTGGCAAGTCAGTTCCGAATGATCTTGGTAGTGTATCCTGCACCAATTAGAGAGTAGAAGACTCCGCAGATCGATATCTTCCCCTAAGACCAGCTGATTCTGTTGCAGCTTCCTGATCAATACCTGTTGGTTTACATTAATCATGGGATCAAGGAATTTTTTCATTGACAAATCATTAGAATCAAGAACCGAAAAGGTCAGAATTTCCTCTCTTTTATAAACCCCTATCTCGTTTTCAAAATAAGCTACCTCGTTGGGACAGTCATACTCAGTGATAATATGTTTGAGGTGAGGTTCACTTTCAATCCTAATCTGGGTAGGCATTCCCCTCCATGGTAGCCACATGTGTGAAAATTTGAGGGAGAGATATCCCCCTATACTTTTCATTAAATCTATGCTCAACAACATACCATAAGTCTCGAGAATGTCTGCTACTTGAATATCCATATTGGTTAAAATCCTAGGGTCAGACCCTACTTGCACATGTATATTTCTCAATTCTCCAACTACATTAACCTCTGTTTTATAGAGTTGGATGACCTTCTTGTTTGTTTGGATAGGGTTCAATCCCAATTTCTTGCATACAGAAAATGGCATAACATTTCCTAAAGCCCCTGAATTCAACAGACAATTATGTAGATTCTTCCCACAGATTCTCAAACTTAAAAGAAATGGTGGGGTACCTACCTTGCTTCTGAACAATGTTGCATTTATGTCTGCAGTGGGTGCCACCTTGGTTTTCCCTTTTGATTTATCAGCTTCTTCCAAAGCTTTCAGCACTATTTCTCGTTGGGCAGGGCACCACTTTAGGATGTCAAAGTATGATAAAGAGGTTTTTTGTTTCTGCATCTTAGAAATAATATCAAATTCTATGTTATAGCTTGCATTACATTTGAAAACACCAGATGAATTACCTTTGTTATGGAAGTCCGGAAAACCCCTTGGTGGAGGAGGGTTGTTATCAACACCCTGATTTAGGAGGCACCATATGGTTAGGTGGTGCTGATGTAGTGAATGAATCCTTATTCTGATTTCTTAGGAAGTGTCCTCCCTTTGTCTGAAAGGCTTGGGCATCATACACATCTTCCTCTAGTACATTCTCATTCTGCATTGGGAATGAAGGTTCCTCTTCAAAAAGGTCATAAGTCATAGCTATATCCACTAAGCCACCTCCTTTGTTTGAATTCCCTTCGAACGTTTGGGCATCTACCTATGCCATCTTTACAACCTCCATTTTAGGGCAGTTTACCTCGGAATGAGTTGCAGTATCATGCAACCTGCACCAGTTAGTCATAAATTAAGGTCAACCACATTCGCAACATGTGGCATGTCCTCATTAGCTTGATCATTGTGAGAAACCCCACCGTTATTTGGCCCTATATTCCATTGTTTGTTGTTATTTGGCCTCTGGTTATATCCTCTATTTTGATTTTGATAGCCTTGGTTAGGGGAGTTTTGGCCTTGGTAATTCCTCTAGCTATGATTGTAGTTGTTCGGATAATTACCCTGATTGTTATTACTCTGATTAGAGTAATTACCTTGGTTCTGAGAGGGGTTCAGTTTAAGCCGAGCCATATCATTTGTGACTTGAGACAGAGTTTTCTTTAAGGTCTCCACCTCGTTTGTGAGTTGAACTGTCTTTTCACTCTCAACACTCTTAGCAATAGGTGGCTGACTGACGGGATTTGGTATTCCAGATTGGTTATGATGACCATGTGGACCGTGATGAGCCTGCGATTGTTGAAAGAAGTCAGTAGCTCCGTTGGCAAAGAATGGAACAGGAGATTGAGTCTACAACTCATATATAGGTCCATAATGGGAAGGAGACATCCCTGGGACATTATTGAATAAATGGGTTTGGTTAAGCATCTGATACCCCATTAAAGGAAAACCTCCTCCCAAGTTTCCTTGTTGAGAGCTAGTTTGTTGTTGCATCTTGATGGCAAGATGATAAACTTTAGATAAGGAATCAATATTTGTCGGCTGATAATTCCTTTGTAGGAACAGGCCAAGCAAAGGGTCTATAACTCTAAAATATGCCTGAATGGCACTATTCTCAACAACTAGATAGGGGTCCTGCAGTCTCCTATACATTCGTTGAAACCTGGTATTAAACAAGGGCAGGGATTCACATGGCTCCTTCCTAATGGTAGAAAATTGGTAGAACAAAATGGCTGGATCCACATAAACTCTGAATTGATTGATGAAATCATTCTCCAGGTCTGTCCAGCTCAGAATAGAACCTTGTGGGAGATTTAGGTACCAGTTGTACGCCATATCCCCTAAGGAATAAGGGAACAACCTATAAACTACATTATGGTGAGTTATTTGGGCTCTGGTACAAGTGTCCTTAAAAGCTTGTATGTGCTCTTCAACACTCCTTGATTCACCATTAATGTATTTGGGATAGAATCTCTCAAGATTCTTAGGCATATCATGAAAGCCTCCAGGAATAGTCCCCAATGGAGAGGGATTATTAATAAAAAATGCCATTGGTGGCGGTGGTGGGGGTTGAGCTAGTTGTTGGATGGGCTAAACCAGTTGTAATGGCACTTGAGATGGATTCAGTGGTGGATTGACAGGTATCCACTGGGGTATTGGTGAAAAGCCTAGTGGAGTGAGTGGAGTTGACAAGGGTGGTATAATGGTTGCCCCAGTCTTGTGAATCTTGTGTCTTGTTGGGGTCTTGAGTTCTACCAAAGGTGGTGGATTTTCAATTGATCGAAGAACTCTATGGGACCTTTCTGGTGAGAAAAACCCAATATTATCCAGTTTTCTCTTCTGCCCTCCTTCTAGCGCTAGATCTATTGATGGTGCCAAGTTGACCCACAATGTGCAAGTAAGATAAAAAGTGAAATATCCCACCTCTCCTGAAAAAGATAATCAACAACCAAACTGATCACCTCCCAAGGTCTTTGATGTTGGTTCACAACTTTGCTATTTCACGAAGTGGTCAATATGGCTGTAATGTTCAAGGGGCCTGCTGGTTTTGAGCTTCTAGATTGTTATAAGATCAAACATATATTTAAACCTATTTTAACTGGTGGTTTTAAAGAAATAGAAAAAGATAGATTAAAGCTTTTAAACTAAAGAGAATGTTGATTCATCCAAATAATTAGACTTGTACCTTCCAAGGAATTCCTAAACTGAAACTGCAGAATAAAGTTAACTTGTAATTAATACAGAGTTTCATTCATTCACAGTGCAAACTTTAACAATATATTGCAAATCATTATTTAAACAAAATATAAGATAAAATTTCATTCCTTGAAAGATTTCCAAATCAAATAGTTAACATAAGATAAATACCATTCTGGAGCACAATATGAAGTAGATTTAAATCTGACTACTTCTACTGTTGGTGAAACAGATAAACAACATTTACAAATCTGGCAAGATCACCA
>VDFB02088454.1:0-64020 GCA_007258455.2 Sequoia sempervirens | reverse complement strand
GTATGGTTTAAAACTAGCGAGGTTCTATCCAAGGGGGTTTTATTTAAGGTGATTTGATCAAACCCTCTTCAATTGGATCAATTCGCGTGGCACAAACTCCAAAAAGGGACCTTTTCAGGTGTTTTCAATATCAGGTTCACAAGACCCATGGAGGACAAAGACACCCTAGGTGGAATTTTAGTCCCACTTCATAAATCAAGGACACACAAAGAGAAACATTAAATGATCATTTATATTTTGAGTTTTGTCAAGATTTTCCATAAAAAGATATAGTTTATTAGGCTTTTGGACACAAAATAGGGCCAATTAAGCCATAAAGAAGCATAAATAAAGCAAGATGGGCCCAAACAAGTGTGAATATGCAAGGGTATGCATTTTGCTACAATACAATTGCATTTGTACAATCTTTTTAATTATGATTTTAATTTTGTGGCTTGATTTTATCATAAGATTTTGGTAGTTTTCTTGATCAATAAATCTCATGGTGTGCCCATATTTTATTTCATATGGAATGAATTTTTTGGCATGTTGGAATATGTGAGTAATAGAAGGGAGATTTGGCTTTGGAATTTTTCTTAGCCATCAATGTTCATTACTCCTCATGTTAGGATCCCTCTTGAGAGCTACTAATGATAATTGTTTTGAATTTCATAGAAAAATTCATGGGATAATAGTGATTAAACCATGGGATTGCACATGGATTTCATTGAGTTCAATAGGATACTTGATCTCCAAAGGTAAAAGTAAGAATGGAGTGAATCTCTATTTGTAACATCTGGATTAATGCACTTTTGAAAGAGCTTGGGAAATCCCATCTCTTATAGTTTTGTTAGAAATATCACCTCATTAAATGGATTTTCTTCCAAACTTGTCATTGATGAGTCTTAGGATAAGGAAAAACCAAATGATCATCAATGTATTGGTGTTGTATAGAGTAAATACAAAATAAACTAAAATAGAACTAACAAAAAGAAAAAAGAAGAAAAGAGGGTTATCAAAGGTAAACTATTGTTGAGGAAACCAAAGATCTTTCTCTAACATCTAAAGAAGAAGTTTTAGATGTGGGAAAAGTTGTCACAAAAACGGGAGATGGCATCATCAAAATATAAAGCCAAGAATGAATCAAAATTATTAGAGGAATATGTTGTATGGTATGTGCCCTTGGTCTCCTTGTGTTGTGTAGCATAGCGCTCAGGTTTGTGACATTTCTTAACCACCTCTCATGGATTCATTAATTCTGGTGGTTGTATCGAGCATTAACAAGTTGATCTTTTGGTGCAACAACAATTGTATTTGGAATAATTGGTATTAGAGCCAAGATTGTAGGTTTGAATCACTGGCTTGTGTTGGGGGGGATTGTTGCAAGGTATTTGTACTTGGTCTCCTTGTGTTTGCAGCATAGCACTCGGGTTCATGACATGGCTTAACCACCTCCCATGGATTCATTAACTCTAGTGGTTATGTCGGGCATTAACAGGTCGATCGTTTGGTGCAATGGCAACTATCTTTGCAATAGAATAGTTTGAATCCATAATGCATATTTATTTGAGATTAGAAGAATTTATTGCACCTAAACAAGATGAATGGTTTAAATAAATCACAAATGGATTCAATGATAAAAATATGTTTGAAAAAGAAGATAGATAGATAGTGAAAATCTAGATTGAGGTTACAGAAGAGAAAGCCAAGAAACAATAATATATATATAGAAATGAGAAAATATAGTTTGGAATGAAGAAGAATCAATTAATAAAGGTGATTGGGATATGGTGAATAACAATCAACAATGATTATGAATAAGGGATTGACAGAAATAATTCACAGATGAAGATGTGATATGAGAGCTAATTATTGTAAGAGTCAATGGAAGAAAAGCATGTTTCTTATGAGGAACCTCTATCAAGTGAGTGGGAATATGGAGGTTGAGGTACAAAATCAAATAGTGGTTTTACCACTCAACCTTTATTTGTGAGGTTGTCTAGTGCAAGAGCATCTCAGGGTTTTAAGCAATCTTGCATCACCTAGAACAATGTTTCTACTTTCTTTCTATATTCTTTGTATTTTGTAGTTTTTAAATTTAGTTAGAGTTGAGTCTACAACTTTAGCACTATATATTTTCTAGCCTAAGGAAGCTCTTATAGTAATATGAATCTTTTTAGTCGAGGACTTGATTCTAAATTAATTTTATGCTTAGATTCAACTGGGAGCCACCATGGTACTACCTAAGAGTGGAAGCTTCATTATGGAGTAGGACATCAACTTTAAGAAGTTCTAAAATTCATGATAACCCATTTTAGATAGACACAAGACCCATATCTACTTGAATATTTTTCCTTAACCTAGAAGCTGAGCACCCCATCTTGATAGATTTGTTATGCTCATCTGAAGCCATTTGAACATAAAATTTTTATGATTATATTAATAATATATAAGACACAATCTATATTTAAAATATTTATACTCTATGAAAATCATTCTTACATTTTTAACAAATAAGAATTTAAATATGAAAGAAAAAAATTAATCCAATTATCATACAATCTCTTGCTTTTAAAAATAACATTAGAATTCATAACTAAAATTTTCTTATGAAATAATTGGTCCTTTACTATCTAAGAAATAAGCTTGAGTGCTCTTCTTTATCTAATCAACAATTCTAATCACAAGTGGTGTAGGAAAATTACATGTTTAAACATGTGATGCTATAATTTGGAGATTTATTTTTGTTAAGTATTGAATCAAAGAAAAGAATATTACAAGGCGAAGATAGCGAATAGGTTGCCAAGAAAAAATACATACAAACAATCTGCAAAACTCAAGAAAACTAGAACAACCTTCCTTAAAGAATAAAAAAAAAATCAAACTCTAAACTTTATCATACACTATAGCTATTTTGAACATTTTTTTATGTAGTTGAAAGATTTTCTATTTGATCTTACCCAAGTGATTATTGGTTTTTTATATTTTCTTTAGGGACTCCCTACAATTGTGAACACAAAGAAATAGTTTGAAAAATGATGTCAAAGTAAAATCTTGGCATTTCTACTTATTGATAAGAATTATGATCTAAAAACACAACCATGCATATACTTTTTCATATATTAAACAAAATAGTCTGCCTCATAGAATCCACCACAATATTATTTTGGAAACCTAAGCCCAAAATGACTTCTTTCCAACATAACACATGATCAAAAATAGCAAGAAAATAAGTAAAAATAGTCTTACATTTTATTTTTGTCCATGAACAATCCGAAAAGATGTGTTTCAAACTTTCAATGTGTTGAAAATGGGTATTTAACTGGAACTATCATGCATCTCAACCTATCACTGTTGGAGATTGTGTTGTAAATAACACTATCCCTATAATGGGATCCTTTTGATGTCAAATCTAACCAATATTTTTAACTAATACATGTCAACTTAAATTATGGTGGGCTCCTTTGTGTAGAGTGATGATTGTCATTTCACACAAGAATCAATGTTTTGACATGAGTAAGGGGATGAGTTTTCTTTGGTCAAATCATGTCGAACAAGATAATAATAATTTTTCATACTTTTTAAAAAGATAAATATATTAACTAAAGAGTTATAGAGAATTATACAAAGATTTCTAAATAATAGTAATTTATAATAATGTTTTAAAGACATCTTTCACAAACCCACTATTTTTAATAATCAAAAAAATTATAAGACGAACAAAATCTCGTGAAAAAATAAATTAGAAAGATCAAACCAAATTATTATGAAAGAGTTAAAGAAATTGTGAAGTCTTATTAAAAGATAGAGACTCTCAATCTGTGACCATCTAAGTGCAATTAACATTAGAGGTTCATTTAGCCAAGCAATCCACAACAACATTTCTCATCGGATATGAATAAAAGAAATAGACTCAAAATTCCCCAAAAGACCCCAAAAGACCCCAAAATCATAAAATCATAAAATCCATGTCATAGATTATCTTCTTCCAAGGCCACAATTACAAAGCTACAAGGCTTTTACAATACGGTGGAACGATAGTGTTATTATAATAAGATAATGGTAGTACAGATAGATAGATGGCAATATACTAGTTACTCAAAAAGGCCTTGAACCATTTAGCAGATGCTCTGGCATGTCTGGTCAAGTTGTTATTGCGGTCAACGTAATAAAAGCCCATCTTGCTCTGGTATCCTCCGCTCCATTCAAAATCATCCATAAACGTCCATCCGTAATAACCCAGGACGTTGCATCCATCCCTGTTCGATCATATTAAAAAATAAATATCAATATTTTAGAGAGTAGAAGCAATCATCGAAAGAACCTTTGCAGAGAGTGCCGTGCTTTACTTTATTGCCAATCGAAGATGTAAGAAATGCTGGGAATGGTAGTTAATTCGCCATGTATCATTCAGCCTATTCTGCATACTCATGCTTGAATCGTACGTATCATCGATCCCTGCACAGTGCAAACATTTTAACTTACAATCAACACAGGAATATTTTTGCTTTCACAGTCATTATTACTGCTAAATTATTCACCCGTTCTAGGAAATTTCACCCTAGTAATTTACCATTGGAAAATTTGTAGAAAATTTATCGTCAATAATTTATCGTGAGAAAATTCATCACCATGACAAATTCACCTCAAGAAAAATTCACCACTGCGGAAAATTCATTGCATTAAAAGTTTGTGATTAATTTTCCTGCCAGTGAATTGCTGGTGGTAAATTTTTCTTGACGATGAATTGTTGGTGGTGAATTTTCTGACAATAAATTACTGAAGATGAATTATCTGATGCCATTAATTGATTAGTAAGATGCCTGGGCATCCAATGGCTGTATTATACCATTCTCCGTGATGTAAACAGGCGGGTTGTTATAGTTGTCTTTCACATAGTTGAGCAACTCTCTGATCCCCCGTGGATAAACATGCAACCAATCTGCTCCTCCCTGATAAATTATATAGTTCATCAGCTTATCGCCTCAAAAAGGCTAAATTGATTTTCAGTACAGATGTCCTAATTTTACCTGGGGTCCAATCAGAATACCATTGCGTTCATCTGCACAAGTAAACGGGTGTTAATTAATATCACGGAGTTCATAAATTATTTAGTTGTACCGTTTTACTGGGATCCATTGCATAGATTGATTACAGGAAGAGTAAAGAGACCAAGACTTGCTAAAACTAATCAGACATTTAGAGAGCTGCCGTCACGTACAAACTAAATTGACCCGGGCATCCTGTGTGAAATTATTGTTCATGGGATTTTGGATAGAGCTATCATGTATGGCATACATTCCAGTATAATAATTGATGCCCAAGAAATCAAATGAGCCTTTCACTGCATTAGACTGTGCTGGGGTGAAACGGGGTAGACGAGCACCCAATGCAGCTCGCATTGTAGCTGGATATTCACCTCTTGTTAGAGGATTTATATACCTGTTTAACCCATAACAATATATATCATTAAATCATGAAAATTAATGGCAGAGGAAATATAACTCTGATATCATGATAAAACTAAGAAAATTAACAGAAAACGTTATTAACGGAAAGATTACTGTGTTTATCTACTCAATCTCATAAGCACACTGGAGTTCTAGTTATAAGGATCGTTACAGACCAGCCAAAGAAGAAATCGAGAGCCCGTCGACTGGCTCTTCCGTCGGCCAATGAATTGCTGTGAGGTAAAAACCAGTGGGTTACAAGTGTGATTCCAATGGATCCCTTCTGTGCTTTCTGCAATAATATAGACATTCCTCAGCATTTTAAAATTCATGTGATTGATATCCCCTTCTCCTATAGGGAACTATGAAAACAGTTATTGATGAAATCTTAAATTGGCATACTTGATACTTGTCTCTGTATAGTTTTACAGTAGCAGCATGTGAAAGAAGCAAATTGTGAGTGACAATATAGGTTTCAATAGATGAGTTTCCAGCGCTGCAATTTCCAACTGCTTTGGAGCAGCGGCCAGGCGCTAGGCTTCCATAGTTGTATCCATACACACTCACGCTTAACAGCTCATTTATTGTTACCCAATTCTTCACTCGATCACCAAACGTTTTAAAGCATACGTCTGCATAGTAGATAAAATCCTTTCTGGACACACAAAAAAACAACATAAGGATGGAACTTTTCATTAAGTTAACACAAACGACAAGATGGCGAAGAGTTAACTTACATAATCTTTTCACTTAAGAAACCTCCATACTCGTCCTGGAGAGCCTGTGGAAGATCCCAATGGAATATCGTCACGAACGGACGGATGCCTACAATTTTTCCATAAAATTTCTGAGCATGCATATACATCTAGTTTACCTTTGAGATCTTCTCCATTCTCTAACTTATTTTTACTATACTGCTGTTTACATGACTGTTATTTCTGTGTGTTAGAAATATTGGCTTGGATCTTTAAGATAATCAAAGCTAACCCCTTACAGACAGACAAGCTGCTGTGAACAAAACGAATTTCAATAAAAATGTACCATGCTTAATAAGCTCGTCGATAAGATTGTTGTAATAAGCTATTCCCTTTTTATTCACCTTCCCTCTTCCATCTGCCCAAAAATTTGGGGGATCAGTATCAACGACTAAAGTTAAAACAAATAACAACATCAATTTACAGAGAAATTTCTATTACGTACTTGGGAATATGCGAGTCCAGGCAATTGAAAATCTATACGAATCAACTCCCAAATCGGCCAAAAGTTTCACATCGTCCTGAGAAGTTTATTTACATCAATCCATAGTCAAGTCTGTCCTATTGCCTATCCTTTGATCTAACCCACTATTTAAGAAGTAAACAAAGCAATAGTACAACATTTTCAGTATCCTTCATCTGATATTTCTCATTCCATAATGTAGCAGACATGGCATTGCAAACCTTATAACGGTGGTACTGATCATCAGCAACATCGCCATTGCTACTGTCAACAATTTTTCCTGTGAAAGCATAAACAGGCAAGAAAAAAATTAAAATAATAATACTAACTGCTACTAACTAAGGTTATAGATAATGCAAATAACAATGGTATTCTCCTCATCCTCAAATAAAACCTGGAACACGCGCAAAAGTATCCCAGATGCTTTGACCCTTCCCATCCTCTCGAGCTGCTCCTTCATACTATATGCAAAAACATCCATTATTTTAATCCGTTTACTAAAGAGAGTGATGGAAAATGAGAAACTGGAAAAACTAGATTTCTAGGCAGATGATCTCAGAAAAATATTATAAATTATAAGTAATACAAACTGTTCTCAACTCCAATAGAAATAAGCCATTATTAGTAATTAAGAAAATACAGTGACTAAAGAGAATGGACAAACCTGATATGCTGCAGATCCAAGTCCAAAAACAAAGCCTGATGGGAAGACCTTTCTTCCAAATTGGGTATAACCTGTGACTAGCGAAAGTGCCCCCAGATGGCAAAACATAACCACCCATACGGTAAAGCTCTTCATTTTGATGAGTGATATTTTGCTTCGTTTCAAGACTTACTTATACTATTTTTGGCCATGCAAAATCTATTTTCCTGCAATGTCTATCCTCAATTATGGACGCATTGTTACCAAAATCATTAAGAAATAAATTATATCAATATCCCTATTGTATTTAATAAATTATCTTTACATTTTAAATTATGAGCTGTCTCGTGTGGTTCACATAGCGAACAGTCAATACGATAAGATTTTGTTGTGTAGTAAATCATATCCAACATGGATGGGTTGTTGAATATTTTAAAATGTTTAATGGATTCTAACTTCAACTAAAGTGTGGTCCACTCTCTGTGAATAATTGAACGCCGATAATAAAGGTATGTACGAAAAGCTATTTCTTATTTCACGTGTTGCATAATATATATTTCTTTAATTGGGTATCGTGATAAGCGTGTTCTCATGTTTACCACTAATTGGGTATCGTGAAAAGCTTGTTCTCATGTTTACCACAACTTGCTTCGATATGGATCATTTTATTTTTTACATGTCACAACTAGATGAGGAAGGTTGTTGCCGATGGGAACACATAAAACTAAGTAAAACGGGCAAGTTTGGGTTTCATAATGGCCTTCCAGTAGCAAAGAAGGAAGGACAAAGGAGATTGCTTATATTTTGTGTTTTATGATGAATTAAGAGATAACAGTTTTAGGGACCGAAAGAACAAGCTTTAGAGGTCTCATGAGCAAATTGACAAGATTTCATCCAAGGACAACAACGTAGCGTGCAGACATCCTCGCGATGTGGTGTAGTCTCGTACGGTCCAAAAACAGAGCTTGCTAGCAGGGACAACGAAGAGCCAACTAGCTAATTGGCAGCTAAAATCATAAAGATGTGCTAAACTAACAAAATGACACAAATGACAAACCAACGGGAATAACAAGGGTAGATTGAATGAAACAAAATGAAAGCAATGAGATAAAAGGAAGATGAGAACTCATAAGAGGTCCTATGAGTGAAGACTCCCACAATGCTCAAACCTTAAATCCTGCACACACAAAAATAGGGAAAACGTTGGGGCCATTTTAGGGGCTTGCCTCAGTCAAACCCCTGTGTAGGTGTTCCCATCTCCATGAACATCCAAATAGATAGATGAAAAAGATATTAGACAAGAAAATAGATAGACAAGACAAAGATAATAAACAAGTTACAACAACAATATGCTACTCAACATAAATACGATAATGCAATAAAAAGGGAATGAAGTTATCGTCCCTTTAACAAGATGGTGATGCCAAAAAGAAGAGTATGCAACATCCAAGATGTGCCAAGAGAACTGAAGTGTTGGTGTAGAGAGAAAATTAGCAAGAGAGCTTAAACATCAAGGGGTCAAAATTTATTAAATCAAGGAAAAGTTACAAAGCAAGGGCATTAAATGGCCCTATCAATATCAACCAAGTGATCCAATTGATGAGAAAAATCCGGGGGGAGTTGACCCCGATCCACCAAATTCCAATCATGAATATGATTAGAAGCCCATTTCGCCAAGCAATCAGCAACACCATTCCATTCATGAGGAATATGATTGAAAGTAATATCCTCCAGAGAGGCAGAAAGAGTGAGAATTTGTTCCATAATCAAAGCCAGCTGCCAGCTCACATTATCCAAATACTGTCTTTTCAGTAAGTTCACCACAACCTGGGAGTTAGTCTCACATATGATCCTGCGCCATCCCAATTGACTGCCCCGCTCCACAGCCAATAAAATGGCTTGAGCCTCCATAAGATTATTTGTATGGATACCCTTATACACTGAGAAAATAAACTGAACATCTCCAGAGCTATCCCAGCCAACCCCCCCAATGCCAGCATGACCAGGATTTCCAAGAGAAGAACCATCCGAGTTGATTTTTAGGACTCCAAGAGGAGGAGGGGTCCATCTTCCCCCCCTATTCACCTTCGGGGTAGGATGCCTGCATTTGTTGCACATGAGCTAGCATTGCAGATGAGGAAGATGAAGACGATTATAGCAACCAATATCATGAGGGTCCATCAACATAGTCATATCACACTTAGCCGCAATAGTTTCTCCTAAGGAGTGAAGAATTTTCCTCCAAAGGTGAGGAGCCAACAACAACGAATCCTGGAAAATCTGCCTATTCCTCTCCAACCACAGGTTCCAAATAATAAAGGAAGGCCCAAGAGTCTAAGCAGCCTACAGAAAGGGAGTAGAAACAGGGGCCCTACCCCACCGTTCCCCAAACTCCACCAAAAAGGAAGCATGCCAGCAGGCTATATTCCACACCCCCCACCAAAAATGCCAAATCTCCTTGGCATAGGAACATTGGAAGAAGAGATGGGAGACACTCTCTTCACAACCACAACACAAAACACACATAGAGGGGCCTTGGAAACCACGCTTACATAAATTATCCCAAGTAAGACACCAGTTTTGAACCACTAACCACATAAAGAAGTTGCACTTGGGCCAAGCCAATTTTTGCCAAACTTGCTTCCACCAAGGGACCTCAATGTTCCCAAACACCTGCCTACCAACCTGTTTATAACCAGTGGCTACAGAGAACTTTCCAGACAAGTCAGAACCATCCCAAGCCAAGACATTAGGGCCTCCCAAAGAATTACAAGCACGAGAAGCCAGAAGATGGGAAAGCTCAAGCCTATCTCCCACAGACCCTCCAGGTGGCCACTCAGAAGGATGCTTCCAGCAAAAACTAACAACCAATCCACCATGCTGCGCCATCTTATAATGCTCCACAGTATCCCAGCCAGCCACAATAAAAACATCAGAAAGGGACTGGAGATGAGGAAAAGAAGAGAGAATAGGAGGGTGACCATCCCAAGAATCTGACCAAAAAAGAGCCTGTGATCCCGAATGACAGATCCAAAAAAGAGCACACTTAATCAACTGCGCCCCCACTTTCAAAGTATGCCAAATCATAGAACCACTCCCTTCTAGAGGATAGCGAGGAACCTCAAAAGAAGCAACACCCCGAAGATATCTATGGTTGAGAATACGAGCCCATAACTGGTGCTGATTGGTACACCAACGCTAGTAAAGCTTGGCCACAAGAGCTTTCCCATGAAGGTTTGAAATGGATATAGGCATGCAAGGAGACATTTTCAACACGCCTGGAAACCACAGAGGCATTACACTTCACAGGAAGGCATGAAGTGTAATGTCTCAATGGTACGCAAGTAGGAATCTTTTTCATACATTTGTGTGATGCATAGACGTCTGCACATCATGCTAGCATCCATGATAAAGGTTCACTTAAACAATCGAGAATGAAAGGGTTAGGCTCAACATTAAGGTTAGGTGAAGGGATATTGCATTATCAAATTGAATTAAGCTAAAGGGGAGGTTATGGAATGCAAAATTGCATATGATGCAATTTTAAACATTACATTTTTCCCCCACTTTAGTAAGCATATGTATTCCAACATATATGAGCTAAATTAGATAGAAATATGTTGAAGATAATATACCTAGGATGAAGATAATGCAAGTTTTCAATCTGATATATGCAATTGAAAAGTTGAGCCAAGACACGAAAAGGACATGGGTCTTTCATCCTTTAAAGTTGGCTGCAATCTCACCACAAACCTATTAGCTGCAAAGAAACACATTAGGAAAAAAAATTGATTAGATAAAAGATAGTGTTGATAGCTATGGCTAGCAAGATGCATTATGCTAGAGACCATACAACAAGCATATATAAAGATGCATGATAGAAACAAAATCCACAAAGAAAGAGAACCCCTATCACAAAAATATGAGATTATAAGATAAGTCTAGTCAGGTTGCTATCAAGCTAGACAATGAGATCAAGAGACATCAAGAATGTTAAGACATGGATTTTTGAAAAATAAAAATAAGCAAATATAATAGCCCCCCCTTAGAATGATGTGTGCTACGCAAAGGAGCACATGTCATTCTAAGGAGAAGAAAAGATAAAAATATGATGTGTCATGACATACATGGCGAGATGTATTCATGGAATGTTGTCACACAGGAGACAACACATAGAATCCAAAACATCAAGAAAAGTAGAGATAAAGTAATCAAGACCATAGGGGAATCCAATTATTCAAGGTTAGAACTAATCATAAATGTATATAAATAAAGATAGTATAATGTGTATGACCTATCATCACCCCCAAAATAGGTTGGAATGAGAAGAAGAGCATATGAAGACAAATAAAAGTTAGGTCAACATGGAAGAGACATAAATACCCCAATGCTTTGCATTGTTCCCGATGTGAAAAATAAATTTATGACAAATATAAGAATGATGAAACATATAGAAGAGGTTTTGTGATAGGTTTTCACTCATGTATCCAAGTACCTACGAGGGTATCAAGTTTCCTCTAGGTGAGACCAAAAACATAAACAAACAAGCATGAGGGAACACAAACAAACACACACAACTAATCTAAAGATAAAGAAGAGCTACCACTCTATTCCACTACCTCCAACATGCCATCTTTCTCCCAATCTAGATCATCATAGGGGGAAGGGAAATGAGCCTATAGAAGTTGGATAGCAAGAGGAGTGTTAGCCAACTTGCTTGTAGTAAGAGCCAAAGAGGAGGAAACCTTAATGTCCTCATTAATAAGCTCCTGTGAGGTCAACATCATCAATCGATCAAAGATATATGACAAATTCATATGTCCTCTAGCAAGTCAAACATACACTTCTCTGGAGTATGAAGTGATGTCCCTAAATGGAAGGAGGATGAGAGACCAAAGATTCACTATCAACCTTCTGAATAGGGGTAGTGATAGACTCTGGGGAAGGAGGCAGTGTATCCATAACAAGAATGGTACAAGCCAAAGTTCAAAAACAAGATGAAGAAGACAAAGAAGACCTTTTGCAACCATAATTTGGAACGAGTTCATGCTCTAATTTTTCCTTAAGCAGAGGATATAGGGTCCTCACATCTAAAGTGGAAGAGGGAGAAGGGGAAGGAGCCATAGTAGGCACAAAATTTGTATGAGGCATGTCAACGATCTCAAGGAAAGGAGGAAGATCTGGTAAAGAGGTAATCAAGGGAGGCTTTGAAGGAGTGATGAAGACTTGCACCTGCTTGGGGTGACGTTTGTTGAGATCTGTCGATGAAGTCAAAAGAAAAATAGTAGAGATGGGAAGAGAAGCATAGATAGAGATAAGAGCGATAACAAGAACAAGAGCAGAGATAAAAGCAAAAGTAGAGACAAAAGATTCATCCTCGGTCTTTTGTGAAGCCTCACGTTCTTGGTCTAATTCCCATTGGAATTTTTTGTACTCACACATAAGTCGGTTTTGATGGCTATGAGCACTAGGAATAGTGGGTTGAGACAACTCTAGGGGATTCTATTCCACCAAAGGAGTAGTCTCCATAGACATTGTCAAAAAAAGAGCAAGCTCTTGAGGAAGAACAAGAGGAGAAGAGATAGAGATATGGGTCTTAGCCACAGGCTCCTTTCTTTATCTACTTTTGGGGCAAGTGGGGGAATAGGAGGAGGGATCAGAGGCTAAGGTGCAGGAATAACAAAAGAAGGGCCAATTCCAAAGTTAGGATAGGGTTCAAAAAGATTTCTTATCTCTGGGAAAGAGATTAAACCATATATTAATATCTTTTGAAGAACATTAGCTGTTGAGAAGGTGTTGAGAAGATCTGGCATTATTTTCATTAATGTCAAAACTTGGGATCTAGAAGATTGTGCTCTGGATGATATATAGAAATGATCTATCCTATCGTGTGCTTTGATGTTGAGCAATGTGGATATTATTCTTGATCCAGATATGGCTATAATTCTTTTTTGGACACCCATGAAATTCAGTTAATTAAAAATAATGAAGACTAATCTTTTGATGTTGGTTGTTGTGCTCAAAGCTTATTCTTGGTATCCTTGCTATCTAGACATTCATGTAGCATGTTACAAGTTTTGGTATGTCTAACTACATTTCTTCGGTTGGTACTAAAATTGATGGAAATAAAGATTTGGTCTTGGTTGTGTCATTCCCATCAGCTCTAGAATATATTTCATGTAATTCAAAGTTTGTTATCTTTTGGTAATTATGCTATCTTATGTATGAACTATTTAAGGTTCCCTTGGTAACGTTGTAAGGAGATCTTTTTGTGCGACCTATACTTTGGGTCTGGTGTTAGCATGCCAAGCCTTATTGAATATTTCAAGGTTGTTTTTCAAGCCGACATGTTTTTCTAGGCCAACTTACTTTGTTCTACGGGTGTACATATATATATATATATATATATATATATATATATATATATATATATATATATATAGAGAGAGAGAGAGAGAGAGAGAGAGAACATCTCTTTGGTTTGAGACAAGAAGTGTGGTGTGTGCAAACAAGGATGCAAAGGATTATGTGATAAGAAACAAAGAAGGAAGCATAAGGAAAGTGTCAGGAAGAAGTAATCAATAGTGCAGAGGTTGTGCAAGGAAAGTAGGCAGAAGATTCTTGATCAGATCTATTGTAGACTGATATTGTGCTCTAAACCAGAACTGACTTCATGCATATATAGATGCAACTTCATTAGTTCATTTTTGTCAGTGATACTTTTTGTAATTAGATGTTTTTTGTATGAATTCGGCTGTGATCCCAACAACATTGATCCTTACCTGCAGTGAACATTTTGGAAGTGAGCCTTTGTAAAAATCACCTTGACCAATGTCACTAAGTAATTGGTGTTCTATAATTGAGAATTAGCATTCTTCATGTTTTTTCTCATCTTGGTTTTCCACATAAATTTTGGTGTTCATTGTGCATGGTGTTGTTAAGTGCTTTCATGTTCATATATGTTTGATTATTATCTGATTGATTTAAGATTGCTCCAAATTAATTAAAGTCAATAAAATTGTTTTATGATAAATGATTCACCCTCCATCTCAATTATTCAGATTGTTCAACAATTGGTATCAGAGCTTGGTCCCTTTCAAATAGAGTTTAACCACTTGAGGGAGATCTTGGCAGTTTGACAAGATGGTAGGAGACTATTACTTTGACGAAGAACTGAAGACAATGTTAGATGACATGAAAGGCATGAAATCTGAAAATGAAGAATTGAGAGAAAATATCACGGAGGAAAATGCTTGTATCTTAAAGCTAAGGGAGTAAATCCAAAAATTCAAAGCTAGACACAAAGAGGTCTATGAGGAATTTAAGGAGTCAAAGGAAAGTGTTGTGAATCTAAAGCTTTAGTTCGATGAATGCAAGAAGACTGAAGAAAATCTCAAAGATACCACCAAATAAAAAATGGAAGAATGGAAGAAGATTGAAGAAAATCTCAAAGATACCATCAAACATAAAGTAGAAGAAAATGAGAAGTTAGATCAAGAGTTAAGAAAGATGAAATCAAAAGGAAGAGTATGTGAAAGTAGCATAATTATGGATCAACTCTTATCCCTACAGAAATGTCACAAGGATAAGGGAGGACTTGGATTCTCAGGTGAAAGCTCAAATTAGAACACTAAGGGAAAATACAAAGTAGTTGAATCTAAAGCAAGATCTATTGTAACAAGCAAGGTCTGAAACTCTAGAGCACCTACAAAAAGACCTCTGATTAGGCAACCAAATGCTCAAAGGTAATTATCATTTAATGGTCATTGTTTTCTATGCAAAAAATTTGGACATAAGGTTGTAGAGTGTAGAAGCAAGAAGGAACCAAGTACTCAATGCTCTAATTGTCACAAATTCGGTCACAAAGCAAGTCATTGTAGAAGTCAATTATCTAATTTGGCTAGAAGGAATGGAATAAATAATCTCTTTCATGGTAATTTCCATTTATGCTGGATGGTTATGGTCACAAAGCTAATCAGTACAGATCTAAGGTTAACTCAGTTAATTCAAGACAAAGATGTTACAAGTGCAGTCAACCTAGACATTATGCTAACTCATGCAGATATGTTGCTCTAGCAAATCCTAAAAACAAAAAGAAGATTGCAGAATCAAATGAATCTAAGAAGAATACGGCCATGGTTTGGAGGAAAAGGGAAACAAGTGTGGGGAACTCTTCCATGGCACTAGATCTCGGTACATGTTCTTTCAGAATCTGAGCCAACTGCATTGGATCAGGGGGAGTTTTACAATGCATATCCTGATGGTTCCCCCTCTCCGAAGTAATATTGATGTGTTTTCAACATGACTAAGTTCAATCCGGTTGGTAATGTATGATGAAGCTTAATCTGGCTAATTGAAAAGCGAAGTACAATTGATGGCATCATCAATGCACATCATTGGTGGTGAAATCATCATCAGAAATTAAAGATAAAAGCTGGAGTTTCAAATCATTACTCACAGTTTGCAAAGAAGGAGAAAAGGTTTTGTTGAGCGATAAAAGGATTGAAGAAGCTAAGTGCAACAATGGAATATGTGTTGGTTAACAGTGAATCAAATAGTGGTATTCTACTGAGACTTAAGGAAGTAGAGTTGGATAAATTTGATCATTAGAAGATGAAGGAAGTGGAACTAGGGTTGAAGTCTAATGGATTGCATAATGTAAGTGCCTTGGGTATGAATCTATGGGGAGAATTTCCCTATATTTCTAACAAAGAGTTTATCTTGTTCCTATTGGTTCAATTCAAGGATGGCAGTATTGTTTTGGACAAACCCTATCCGATCACTAAGGAAGCCATTGAAGCTATTACTAGATTGTGCAGTGTAGATGACCTGCCTGGGAAGAAAACAGTGAAATATAAAGACGTGGAGGAGCTTACCGGTTTCGAAAAATACCCCCGAGCTCTACTGATAAATACCATTTTTGATCCTGCAGTAAGGCATGTTGCTTATGGTATCACTTAGAAAATCTATTTTCAAAATCATGAAGGTTCTACTTCAGCCATTAGTGTATATCTTGCACATATGATGTGAAGGAAAATAAATAGTTTGACTTGTGTAGCCTAATAATGCAAAACCAATTTGAGAATGTTAGAATGTCTTTGGTTGAGAGTTATCCCTTCAAGTTTGGGTCTCTACTCATGTGTTTAGTATTCTACTTTCTAAATTCGTTACCGTCAAAAGATAATATTAAGTGGAAGTCCAACATCCCTATCGGAAAGCAAGTTTACAGATATTTGGAATGTATGGAAGATAAAGAAAATGCATGTAAATTTTATTTCTCATCCCTGTAGATGGATCTATGCTCTAGTATGTTAGTGTCTAGTGCTGTACACCTATCAATTAGTTTGAGAAGGGTTCCTCCTCTAGTAAGGAGTTAGAGGTTGTCATTGGTGGTTTCCCTCCAGAACCTAAAAGGAGGAAAATTAACAAAAAGGATGTCATCGTGCTATCTCAGAAGAGAAGGAGAAGGAAGAAGAGTCTCTGCCTAGATCCAACTCTTTCGATCTAGATGAAGTTCGTTCAGTGTTGGATGAGGGTGATATGAAAAAGATTGGTGAAATGTGGTTTTCCTACTCTCTGATTAATAGGTCTAGAATTGAAGATGCTTTTGTTGATTATCTGCTCAAAAAGGGTATTACTGTTTCAGTTGTTTCTAACTCGTTACCAAATGATCTAGTAGAAGTTGTTGAAGAAAGGTTGTTGTGGGAAGGATTTGAAGGTCATAAGATCCAAGCTATGATTGAGAGAAGGTACTGATGAGCCTAGTGTTTGGTCTATTTTTGGATAGAATCTATAGTTTATTTGCTCATAGATGTCATGGACTTTAATGCTTAAGAAGTGTATTGGCATACATTTCTTTCCCTCAAACCAATGCCTACATTTAATATTATCCTATGGGTGGGTGCATGAAGTTGGGTAGCAATTTCATGGCCACTCTCTAAAAAAAGTTTGAAAACTCATAACACGAGCATGTTATAACACACTCGTGTTATTGCGTGTTAAAAGCAAAAAAAAAAGTGAAAGTCTTCATTTTCATTTCGACTGTTTTCTTCTTTTTCCTGTGGCCAAAACCCCCAACTTTCGTGCTCACGTTCTAGGAGGAGGTTTTGGGCACAAATCTTCAACAAGAGTTGCTATTTCTTTGCAAGGATGGTGTCACGATGACAAAGAGGTGGGAGAGGTAAGTATTGTTTTCTATTTTTTTAAAATTTATTAGTTTTTGGTTATATTTGATATATATATTTTAATTTGTAGGAGATGCAAATGAACCCATAAACCCACAAAATCCTCAACAAGAAGAGAAACCAAATCCTGAAGAACAAAATCCTCAACAAAAAAATCAACCTCAACAATAACCTCCTCCACCAATCACTCAACACCCTCCTAACACTCAACAAAATTTAATGAGTGAGATTGAGAAAAACAAAAAATAAATTGAGGATTATATTAGTAGGTTGAATAATCCAAATGGTTCAACCACAGAAAGAATGACCCTCACAAATTCATTGAAAGATATGTTAAAAAATGTAGATTCAATTAGTGAACAAATAACTAGATGGCGAGATAGGAGGTGAGTGGCTAGGGCATATTATTTGGATAAACTATTATATAAACAAGTAAAGGATTTAAAAATTACAAAAGGTGATTTGTGCTCATTATTCACTGACCCATGCACAAATCAAAATATTAGCCTCAATGTGAAGAGGTTTCCTATTCATTGGTGCCACCACCAATAGATTAGGAACCACTTTTATAATAGGTGGTACATGGTCTTTGATGACCGACTGTGCAACTATTGTGAAGTCCCCTAGTATTTTCTTGGGAAACTATACAGTGAGTTCATATTGAACAAAATCCCAAATTATTTTGATATTAGGGACTTCCAAGGGAGAGGTGGGGGGTCGGCTCAAGATAGGCCCGGTGCATAGCCGGATCCTACATGGCAAGAGAGATGAGATCTCCCTAGGATTCCTCGTGAGCATGTTGCTATGCTTGTCGTCGCGAAGGAGAGTGTCGACATAGAGACATTGCAGGTGATCAACACTTTGACCCATAGTGTCATCCATCATACTAGCCCTATTCTACAGTACCATCTAGGGGAGTCTTTGAGTGGTGGCCTTCGAATCCATGTGTGTCAATCTTGCAAGGTAACTTGTTCATATGACCCCACTAGCACTCAAGAGGCTGCTACAGAGGATTCGTATGCAACTATGGAGATGGAGAGGGCGACTAACATTTTGCATGATGCATATGGCATTGATACTTACGTAAAAGTTAGCATGTTCATTGAATTTAATTTATTAAATTTCAATTTTGAAATGCAAGATTAACTAATTTAGTTTTATGATTTTAATAAAATTGCAGGGTCAGAGTGTTGAGACTGGATACACTAGCCCTCCACCTATCAGTGGGGTATGTAACTAGTAAAAAATTATAAATTTATTACATGTTAATAGCATTGTTTTATGAATGGTATTTTAATATGTGATTTTGGATGTTGAACATGGTAATATTGGAGGTTTCGAGGGAACACCTCCCAGTGCTAGTGGATTTACTTAAACCTACACGCAGGTAATAGAATAAAGAGTTTAACTAATGAATTGTGCTTAATAGATTTGTGTAGTTTATATTCATATCGTTGGTTGTGTTGCATTGCACATCATTCAAACTCAAAGCATTACTTCACATTCCATAACTAATAACTAGATGTTCATAGATGACAAAATTTCAACTACAATATAGTTGTTTAGAAAGTCAACATAAGCAGTGATGCAATTTCTTCACATGGAGGCATGTGCTTGCAAAGGTGCACCTACACAACAAACTATGGATGCTTGGAAAAAATCTATGAAACCATAATAGTAAGAAATAGCAAAGACAAGGCAGTTAGTAATTTGAAAAAATTCCTCGAAGAAATGTGGTCTCATGGTGATGGAATGGAATTCCATCACCATGAGAACACATTTCTTTGAGGAATTTCTTCAAAATGCTCACCACCTTTTCTATGATACCACATTTTTCATACATGTACACCTTGAAATATTTTATCAAACTAATCACTTCCTTGCTGATATGGCTTAAATCCTAAAATAGGTGCTTTCCAACAAACTATGGATGCTTGGAAAAATATCTATCAAAGCATAATAGTAAGAAATAATACCATAGAGAAGG
The DNA here is from genome assembly GCA_007258455.2 of Sequoia sempervirens. Classification (NCBI taxonomy): domain Eukaryota; kingdom Viridiplantae; phylum Streptophyta; class Pinopsida; order Cupressales; family Cupressaceae; genus Sequoia; species Sequoia sempervirens. The sequence goes on along the minus strand of VDFB02088454.1, from coordinate 44,559 downwards.
CAATGAACTTTTTGAAAAAATTCCTAAAAGAAATGTGTTCTTATGGTGATGGAATGCCATGACGTGTATTTTCTTGTAATGGCATTCCATCACCATGAGACCCCATTTCTTTTGAGTCATTTTTTTAAATAGTTCATTGCCTTCTCTATGCCACCACAGTTATCATACATGTCTATGAAATCATTTAATCAAACGATTCAACAGCTTACTTCTATGGGTAAAAGCCTAAAAACATGTCCTTTTGAACAAGATATGGATAGGGAAAATAGTAAGCATGATAATAAGAAATATATAGTTTAATAAGCACTCAAAATTTTGTTCATTAGATCTCATACATTATAAGTCATGACATGGATAGCTTTTGTAACTTTTTTGTGATTGAATAATTTGTTGTTTTATTTTCAGATTTTTTTTGTGGAAACACCTCCAAATGTTACGAGGGCAATGGATATCGGTGTTTCATCTGCTATACAATCCTCGATGGCTTTGACAGGGGAGGTATGAGGAAAATTACTAAATTTAAATTTGCAATCGTTGTTATAGTTGTTAGTTCTAGTGAAAAATCAAACCAAATTATTGATTCATAGTCTAATTTCAATTTGGATGGTTTATACAGGGCTTGAGCATGCCTCAACATCGGTGTGCAAATATTTCCCTCGTGGAGAGTGATCTCAAGATGGCCGTAAGTGATTATTTTTTTAAATATATCATTTTTTATAATGTAATTTCTATATATTAATTTCTTCACTTCTTATTGTAACAATTAAAACTTTACCAAGAACTTAACTGTACTAGGAGGAGCAGCAAGAGCACTCCTCAAGTGTAGCACAAATGAGTGACATACCTATTGCCATTTGATCAACAAGCAAAGGGAAATAGTTTATTTCAAGAGCCTGGAGAGCAATGACTTTTGATTCCAGAGCCCTTTGTTGTATGCCTACATGGCAGTTTTGTGCATATTTTGTATTGGATATATTTGACATTGTATGCCTATATGGCATTCTCGTAAGCCTATATGGCTATTTTGTACCTATATTTTATACTTATATCAACATATATTGGTGTATGCTTACATGGCTATTTGGTTAATACATATATTTTTATCGATGGTATCCATTTTTGCATGTTATAAATTCATGGTTCAATAGATATGAGTTATGTGTATTCAAGTGTATACTTTACAACTTACATGTATACTTTGCGACTTACATGTGTTCCAATGTATACTTTGTGACTTACGCGTTTTCATGCATATACCTTGCGTTTGTGCATATACTCTGTATTAAGTTGTGTATACTATGTATTCGTGTGTATACTTCAAGGCATACATGTTTGTGACTACTTGTGCTTCCCTTATTCACATGTACATGCTTAAATTATTCATGTGTATAATTATTAATTGGTTATCCATAGCATTGATCATTGTTGTCCTTCATTGTTTTTCTTGAATAAATTAATTGATTGATGGTAAACAACTTTATCTAAAAGAAAAAAACACGTTTTCAATTGGTATTCCATGAAATGATTGATAAAAAGATTCCAATATATTTAATCCTTTGATTAGAACAACTCAATTAAGCAAAGGATACATAATCTTCACAACACTTGCAAAACATAATATTCAGAGTAGATGAAGTAGTCAACTTCTTGACACATTATCTATGTTACTGGGTTCTTCTATTTTAGCCCTAGTTCGCTTAGGTGGTGCGGGTCCTGGTTTGGTTCGCCCAGGAAGAACCCAAGAGAACCCCGGTAGAACCCAGGAGAACCAAGACATAACCCGTGTGCCTAGGCATCTAAAAAAGTGTTTTATTGAACATTTTTTTAATGTTTTATGGAGATTGACTTTGACCCACACCCAAGGGAACCATAGAAGTGACATCTAAATCACTTCAAACACCTTAACTACCTCATTATTATTCATTTGTTTTGCAAACAAGTATTTTCATTCCAAGAGGTTGAGCTTTCATTTTTGCTTGCTAGATTGAAAGCAGATTGTGACACAACTTTCTTTTTTCAAAAATTGTTTTGCATCATTGAACTAAGAATTTATCTCACATCTGTAGAGAAATAGAGGAATACTATAAACTAAAACACATTACACTTTTGTTCTCACTGACTTGATGTACTCTCTAACATCTCTCGTCTCTCATGCAAAGAGTTAGAACTACTTGGCCATGCCTTTGCATTATTCAAGAATTTTTACTCTTTTTAACAATGTCAAAAGCATGGTTGCATACAGATTAGGCAAAAGAGTTTTCCTTTTATGGTTGCCTATGCCATTGTTACACTGCATAGGTAAACTAGACTTTGTATTGTGGAGCTATATTAAGGTACCACTCTCAAGACTAATGTAACAATGATACCAAATAATGTTTGAGATTGTAAGTAGACATCAAAATGGCTAGTGTACTAAAAAAATCCTTATGATTTATGAAGAACATTAATAACTCTACTCAGTTGGCTTCTTTTTTCAAAATCATACAAATTCAACCCTAGCAATGAAATAGACTATGTATATCAAGCTACCACAATTCAAGTTTCAACGATGAATATTTATCATGCATGTTTTAAATGACATTCCAGTTTATGGTGGTTTTGTTGTTTAATGTTATGTGATATTCTAATCCTAATTCATGCTTCTAGGCTACATATATATATATATAGTTTTTAGATGTTTTTTTGTACCAACGAACCCAAAATAAACCAAACCCCCCTCTAATTTTTTTTTGCTTAACTGGCAAACCAAACCCCCGAACTCGAACCTAAACCTCAAAACCTATTCCAACACTCTTCATTCTTCCTACACAAACTTAATTGACCACCAAATTATGTTGCCTCTTGACTTTACACACTTTTACTCCCTCAAACATCTCTTTTTCATTCAAAACCCCTGTTTTCCCAACTAGGGCATCATGCCATAACATACTTTTGACCTCCCTTGTCCTTGCAGACCTTTTGAACACATCAAACTCCACAACCTCACCCTATTTCCAACCTATTCTAACTTATTTTCAAGCAATTTCTTCTTTTCACCTCTTCTAGCCTTGTTTTTAAGGGGCTTCAATTCTAAATTTTCAATAAGGGCAACATTAGTACTTTGTTTCAATGCCTTTACCAATTCTATTTTCTTATTAATACTCCCCATACTACTTACATCAAGTCCATATCAACGAGAAACAACCTAAAAAATAGGTGGAATGGCCTATTTCAACATATTACACTCGAACCTGTTGATGGTGTTTTCTGCACAACAACAACTCAAACAAAATGCAATATTCTATCTCTCTTGAAAGGTAATTTTCAACAAGAAGTTCTAAAATCACCCCAAGGTCTCTCAGATGTCAGGTCATGACAATGCATAAACAACTCAGATAATATGTGAAAATGTTGGTAATCACAATCAAACCTTACTACAAACAAACTGTATCTCTCCAATTTATCAGATTTTGCAATATTATGATCTTAAATCCTAAATCTAACCAAATAATAAAGAAATAAAAAAAGATGAGGGTGTAAGAGATGTAATGAAATCTAAACTATTTCTAATATGGACAATGCAAATGATAAATACCTAGAACAGACCAATCTCAAATAACCAATTCATGCTTAACCCACAATGCAATATCATAAGAAAATGTGCAATCTTCTAAGGCATAAAGATTTTCAAATCATAGACATTCATCCACAATCGAACTAAGCACAAATAAATGTATGGTCCAGGTTGACTTCACCAGCCTACTACAATCAGATAGTTATTGGGAGTATAGACCAGAGATTGCTACAAACATTTCAAGCATGAAACCATGAACATTATTCACCAAACTTATCTAGTTCTAAATCTAACATCAAATATATTATCTTCAAGCAATTTCAAAGGATGGAACAATAGGAACCATGCAAGAAAAACTAACACAAAAGAATTCACCAGAAACCACAATGCCTTCAATTGTATTAAATCACCAAAATGTAGCAACAATTCCTCTATTCTGTGTTACAACATTTGCTTCAAAGAACTAACTACTATCTCTACTATAGAATGCTCTAGCTCTTTCTTAATCTAGCTTGTCTCTATTATCTATCTAACCCCTTACAAATGAGGCACAAATGCCATTTATAGAGATCCCCAAAACATGTTGGCCTAGCCAAACATTTACAAAATAAGGCACACATTAACTACTGATACATCATCAAGGTCAGCCAAAACACATTTCTCAATGCAGCCCGGATCAACACATGCCCTATAATAATAAGGAAGCACAAATCACAAAGTTGGCATTAATTACCGCCTCCCTTATCCTTCTTCTGATCCAACGATTCATGAACCTTCAAAAAGACCTTATCCAACTCAGCAATAGGTGGCAAGGGTAGGATTTTGAGCTGACATTCAATTGATCCAATTTCTTCCCTTGCCTGCTTAACTATTAAATCCTAATCACCATTATATACTAAGTACTTATCCACCACAGCCAGATAGGTAGCCGCATAATCCAATTGGTGCCCTGTCATAGACTTTTCAATATCAGGGGCATAGACATCATGCCACCATTCCCTCAATTGCTCTAAGCTCAAGTATTTAGGGCCAATCTTCCTCCTACCAGCCATTATCTCAAAAAAGATGATGCATCCATCATAAACATTGGTTAAATCACCATCCATCTGCTTCATTTGTTTGTGGATCTTCTTAATGGTTTTCTGTCAGATTTGCAGGGCTTCAAACCACTCCCAAGGCTCATTAACCCTAGATGAAGGATTCCATCAACAACCAGATGATCCTTACTATACTCCATGATTGCTTTGGTTTTCTGCAATAAGAGATCAGTGTCCTCCTTATCCTGAGATAAAACATAATCTAGTACATCCTTAGCCCTTATTGCATCCTTTCCAGTTGAAAGGATCTTTATTGTATCATCTCCCTTAACCTATACCTCCTTTAACCAATTTACTATAGCCAGAGTAGAAGCTTTTATCTTTTCTATTTCAGAAATGGTCTCCTTCAACAAGAAACCAACAGTAGTAGAGGAGGATGGGTGAAAAGATTGCAAAGGCTTCATTAAATCTTCTAAACATGTTCTAAGCCTTTCGTTCTCCTTCTTTAGCTCATGTTTAGATTGTGTTTCCTTCCTTAATCTCCCAATTATCACTGTACTGGACCCCTCATATTCTTCAATATCTTGCTCCATAGAAGTAGGCCCAAGATTAATGGTTTGTACATCATAATCCTCCTCGGTGACCTCATCTTTACTTTTACCAGCAGCAGGAGTAGCAATATGAATAACCCTATTACTAGCTTCATCCCTTTCGATCTTTGAAACCACCTTAGCTGCCTTCTTCTTTCCCTTTCCAATCTTGGCCAACATTTCATCCCAGTTGAGAGGAGTGTCCTCAACAATGACCTGTTTCCTCCTGATTTCTTTGTCTAGCCAATCTGAAACAACATGATCCACCCGGATTTCATCCTTCTTAACCTCTTCATGTTGATCTAACATCTCATCCTTTTCCTTTTCAGGAGACTGACCACCTTTGTTTTCCAACTCTGGCTCCTCCTCTTGTAGGGGTGATGGAGTCTTAACAAGGACATCCTCCTTTTCAGGGGATCTATTATCTTTGCTATTTGTAGGAGAATCCTCATACTGTACCAATGGGGAATGATGCAACTCCACATGTCCTACCTCAAACTCAGTAGTTGTGCCATAAAGTTCTCCATCCTTAAATAGTTTTGCCTCCTCACTGGTCTCATGCTCTTCATGAGTTTTTTGCTCAGGTATACCCAATGAAGGAGAGGTATCTTTCTGTTGTTCCATAGTAGATGCCTTTGGAAGAGGATCTGCCTTTTGCATAGTCTCTTTGGGAGATGGAGTTCTTGACCTTCTTGAATAAACCTAGGTTTTCTCTCCTGAACTCTCTACATCAACCACATGAGGATCCACCTTATCTTTAGAGGTTTCCTAATCTTTCTTTTGAGAAGCCCTGGTTGTCCTTGTCCTCTTTGGCTCAGGAGGAGTGTCTTCCTTTTCTGCTTTCTCAAGTTCCTCCTCTTTAGAAAACTTACCTATTTTTACAACATGACTTCTCTTCTTCCCCCTAGGCTTTCTTTTCTTTTCAGGCTCACTCTCCTTAGGGCCTCTAATTTTAATCTTAAAAGGTGAGATTAACTTAGTTTTTCCTATAGAATCATCCTCTCCTAACTCCTCTAAGGTAGAATGAGCATTTAGATTTCCCATCATATTGAAAGTACAAGGTACCTTCTCACTCTCCAATTCCCATACTTTATGTTTCAACCATGACTTGGTAGATTTCAGAATGGGAGCCATCAATTCCTTCAACTCAGTTATTTCCTTTTCTGACCAGATTATATCTTCAATGGGCCTGTCTTTAACTGATTCAAATGCATGATCCTGGACTAAATTTCCATCATCTTCTAACTGATCAGGAATCAACTTGACATTGTACATTCTGATCACATTAGCTGGAAGCCTAGAATATCATTTCTTTCTCACCTCAAAGTCATCCTTTCTATTCACCCAGTAGTCCTCTAGATCATCTTTGTGATGATATTCTTTAGTGGCCTTCTTCTGTGCTTCGCCAGTGATGTCAAAGCCTACCCTCTTAGAATGGAAAGAGAAACCATAAGTACTCAACTCCTCCCCTGATGCATGAGCTGATTGAATTGAAGGGAAAACCTCACTTATACCAATTTTCAAGGGAAAATCACCACTGAACCCTGTCTTGTGCTTCTCTCTTTTAACAATAGCATTGAAATCACATATCTGTCGGGTAACCTCTAGAAGTCTGATATGGTCAGTAGGATATCTAGGAAATCTGTATGGAGCGGTTGGGCATCCATCAATTCTAATATAGGGGAAGGTAGGGAATTGTATGAACTAGGCTCCATATCTTTTAATCAATTCCTTGGCTCCATCATAAATTCTCACATGTTCTGTGTTCTGAAGCAACCTAGTAATATGCATAGTAAATGCATCATTTGTTCTTCTATAATTATGATTCCCTAGGTGCAACTCAGGGTATACCTCATAGATGACATCCGTTCCAAATGTTTCTTTTGGACTCAATCCCCTATATGGATAAAATCTGGCAAGCACATATACCACATACGATGACATGGTAAACTTCTTTGTCTCCAACACATCTCTCAGCTACCTATCAATCATTGCATTGATAATCCCTGCCCAATGGTAGTTGATGCCTTGCTCAATCTTGTTAATGACGTGCACCATCCAATTCTCCAGTGCCCCAACACTCCTCAAGCTAGCTACCCTACTCAACAGTGTGATTGCATCATATATATCTTGTCTGAACTTGACCCTATGTAACTACTTAGGCAGCTTGGAGAAATGAGATTTCGGCTTTTCTAGCTAGGAATTGATCATCTGCTGGGCTTTGGTAGGTTCATCCTCATAATAAGTCTTGGCCAAGTCCATGTCCGAGGCACACACACATGGAAAGTCTGGCATATCAAATGCCTGGGCAATGGAAACTGGGTTAAAGTTTTCCAACACTCTCCCATCAGTGCTAACAATCCACTGCCTATTAAAGTCATAGTGCCTAGAACACTCTAATATCAATTCATAGCATTGAACTATAGGAGGAAATCCTGCCACATGAGCCAGTCCGTATTTTACCATTCCCTTGGTCAAGACCGATAAATCCCTCTGAGCTAACCTTTCTTTGAATTCCTCATATCTCTAGGCTCCTACATTGATATTCGAGACCTCTGACCAAACTGAAGCCACCTTACTATCTGGAAATTGACTCTTCACATCCAACCTAACCCTTTCTGCATCTGAAACTGAGGATCCCTCGGTATCTCCCTTGGCCTTTCCTATCGTTGCCTTACTTGATTCAGCCTGCATTCATAAATGAGCTTCATGAAAATCCAATTATCATCAATATTTCAATCAAAGGTTAGCCTCGAAACCACATGAAATCATTAAAATAAATCATTAATCATCAATCTAAAAAATTTTGGAAAATGAAATAATCTGGGAAAATCCAGTCGAGGCAGAATTCGAAGAAATCTGACCCAGACGGACTCCTGCTACCAAGACATCATTCATCAAATAAATCATCAATACAGATAAAAGAGATGTGTGATTATCATGAGATTCATTCATTTGGCAACAAGAAATCATCATCCAACATTTAATTCATTACTTCAACTTTGAAAATCAAAATCAATCAGAACCAGGTAGAAAACCAGAAAAATCCAAACAATTCAGATTTCCACGAACAGCTAGAAATTCTAGGAACTCATCATATTCCAGGGAAATGGCAAAATTTGGGAAAATCCGGGTGCACAGAAATTCTGCGGACACCTTAGAAACCTGACGATCATTTGACACGCAGACCATTAATCGAATGACCATACAAACCCCCTATCTGAATCCACCGAACATAAACTCAATCTCAATAAACCAAATTTTGATTGCACACAAATTTAAACCCCCAAAACTCTCACATGGTGGATCCCTATGGCAAAATAATGATGCCCTAAACTTAATAGCCAAACCTCTGCCATGGGAGCTAAATCGAGTTAGAAATTTAGACACTATCCCTCAAAATGACGAAACTAGGGCACACCAGGGTCTCATGTGTTGCAAACAAGGTCGAGCTAAACACAAGACAAGAGGGTCATAATGACTCCACCAAACTTAACAACCTTGGGTAGACATACTGAAACCCTACCTTCGCATATTATACCATATTATGCACCAACAAGTCAAGGCCCTAACAGGAACACCTAGTCACAGGGGAGTACCCGACATTCAATTTGTAAACAAAGGGATGCACAACGCAGGTACTAAAACCTGTGGAAAGGTGAGTTCAAACCCTAATTTGATAAATATCTGATCATGAAAAAAAACAAGGGCCGACCCAAATAACCACCATTCAATAACCTGAAAGATTCAATCAAAGCACAAACAATAGGAGAAGTCAATAATGACTTACCATAGATCAACTTCCTAATGAACCTTGAGCCTGAGGAATTCATTGCAAATCAGGGATCCTTAGCAACAAAAATATCAACACAGACATCCAAGGAATCCACGTGCAAGTAGACCAAATCCACCAATCGAAACTCAAAATGAACAAACTCAAGCACTAGGGCAAATAGCAAAGGAATAATGAAATGAGGAAAAGCACTAAAAGCCCTTAAATTTTCTCACACTCGTGCCAAAGAGGATGTATCTCAAACATTAATGGCTAACAAGACATATTGAGAAAATCTAGAAACCCGAAGTTGAAACGGAATTTTGGAAAAATCCGAGCCAGCCAGACTATCCTGGTGAGCATAAATTTCGTAGACGACGCACCCCTCCGGGACTCTGACAAAGTCCAGGAAAATCCATGTGACCCTGAAAATCCCAGATTTAACCAAAAACCTAGATTTCAGAAAATCCAACATTGACAGAAGATGGACGAAGACCCACAAAAATCCAGGTGAGCCAAAAAATCACAGACCTAGGGAAAAACCCAGACTTCCATTAAAAACCAAGTTTGATCAATTCAACCTTCAGGGTAAGACCAAGGCAAGCAATACCAACATCCCAAGACCTTAAAAGGAAAAATCCAATAAAAACCAAAGGTCCAAGAGACATCCGAAATCAGAAAACAGAGGGTCCCTACTCCAAGTGGGGGGTGTGTGCAAAATTGCACAACAAATGGCAACTCTGCTGGGGAAATGCTCCAGAGCATTTCGATGACAAACTAGAATCAAGAACCCAGAATGTATGGTTTCAACTCATCCATCCAGTCACCACCTACGGTCAAACCAAAGAACCCACAAGTCACCCAAACTTTCCTACACTAAGATCGAAGTGTGTGCATATGCATTCATTACCCCCCTTAGCTACAAAAGAAACCAAACTTGGTTTGAATAGGCTACATGAAGATTCATACTCTAAAAGCAACCTGGATAGAGCCTTGCTACCAGTCAGGCGTCCATAGCCCCGATGAGGTTATCGCTATGATTCTCTTGAACATAGCTCTACTACCAGCCAGGCGTTTATAGCCCCGGTAGAGATATTTAGATTCCCCTAATGAGTTGAATTCAGTCTTTTGATTTTCCATATTGTCTCTTTCTTTTTCAACTATTTCTCTCTTCATTTTTTTTTTCAACTTGTGAACAGTGAAGTTCACACTCAGGGATGAGAACCACAGTGGCACTAGAGTAGAAAAAACATTTTTCACCTGTGCAAACTTCATAAGGACCTTCTCTAACCTTAGGCATCTTTAATATTCAAAATGTGAGACCCTAATGTATTCCTGTTCAATATGACTAAAGGACTCTTCGTCTTAGACACAAGGATATGTGACATTGGGTAGAGAATTCAGACCATGCTATTTTAGAAAGATGATTAAAGTTTGAAAAGGAAATACTGAGAGCACCACACCTACTTTGTCACCACTATCATACAAATGCAACAGGAGATCCCAGGAGGAGTAAGAACCAAAGAGTAAGTGAAACACAAACTGAAGCAAAACAATCCAAAGAAAACCTACTCTAACCAAAGTAGACAACAGAAAGCAACCTAAACTAACTATATACAAAACAGGGAGCTGAAAACAACTCAGGATTGGAAATAATGTTTCAAATACCACCCATTAATAGGTAGCAGAATATCTTCCCCCATGAGAGTCTTCAGACGGAAGGCATTATCTCCAAGTATTTCAGCAACCTAATTTGGACCAAGCCATAGTTTATCAAACTTCCCATGGTCCCCTTTTCGATCATGAGGTTTATCTCAGTACAACACAAGGTCAGAAATCCTAAAAGCTTTGACCTTAGCTCTTCTATCAAACCACCTCTTAACTACTGCCTAATGTTTGGCAAATTTTTCAAGGGCATTGTCTCATTTCTCCTCAAGGTGTAGTAGCTCTGTTAACCTGGCCTCCCTTCTATCCCCCTCATCATAAAACTCATTAATAAATTGCAAGGTCGAGATCTTGAGTTGAATAGGGAATATTGGCTCCAGACCATATACTAAGTGATAGGGAGATGTTCTGATGGATGACTTAAGCCTTGTACGATCTTCCCAAAGGGAAAACTGAAGCTGGGTGTGCCAATCTTTTGGGTTCCTCTCCAACAACTTACAGATAACAGTCAATAAGTTCTTATTGGAAGATTCTGCCAAACCATTACCCTGGGGGTAATAATTAGATGCAAAATTTATAATAATTCCATGATCAAAATCCCAATTTAAAAATTTTAAAGATGCGAAAGGAAGACCATTATCATAGACAATAGAAATAGGACATCCAAATTGGTTAATAATAGCAGATTCTAGAAAGTCAATCACTACCTCATATGTACATTGCCTACAAGAGAAAGCTTCAATCCACCTTGTGAAATAATTAGTGATGGTTAGAATGTACCTGTGTCCCACAGAAGATGGTGGGTTGATAGGACCTACAAAGTCCATACCCCACTGAGCAAAAGGCCTTACCTCAGTAACTAGTTGAAGTGGAAGTGCTGCATACCTTTCCTTCATTGCTGCAATCTGGCAAGTGTGACAGGTCCTGACATGATGGTGAATGTCCTTGAATAATGTAGGACAATAATACCTAGCCCTTAATATATGATTTGCTATGGCAATAGAAGAACCATGGCCAGTGCCATACTTTTCATGAAATTCGTTCATCACCCTTTCAGCTTCTTGTTTCCCAAGACACCTCAAATAAATGCTTTCATGATTTCTCTTGTACAGAACAACTCCTTTTAGCATGAAACTATCGCTCTTCAGTCGCAAAGCTCTCCTTTGAATGACATTAAGATGGCTTGGGGATCGTTGGTTCAACAAATAATAAACTATGTCATCATACCAGCTACCTGGAGAAACCACTTCAAGATTATAATTCTGAACAATCAGTTTAGGTCCTTTTTCAGCCATAGTCTGAGTAAGTCCCTGCCCTCTTACCAACTTCATGGGTTGAATCTCAATGTCATATTCTTGTAGCATTGTCACCCACTTAGCTCTACGCTCACCTAACTCATTCTGCATCAACAATAATTTAATTGCAGGATCTGGGACAATTGCATAAACCTTATTCCTGAGGATATAATGTCTAAATTTCTTCACTGCTCTAACCAGGGCATATGCCTGCTTTTCTACACTCAGATATTTCAACTCAGCATCTTTTAATGGTGCACTCATAAAAGCAATAGGATGCTCATTTCCCTCATTAAAATTTTGAGTCAACATTCCTGCACATGAATGGTCTAAGGAAAAAGAATAGATGTAAAAGGGCTTACTATAATTGGGACTTACTAATACTGGAGCATCAGCAATGGCTCTTTTGATTTCTGCAAATGCCTCCTTTACTTTTGCAGTCCATTCAACTTTAGCATCTTGCTTCAACATTGCATTCAACGATTTAATAATTTTAGCAAATCCAGTAATGAATTTCCTAATGAAGTTGATCTTGCCAAAGAAAGACTTCATCTCTTTTTTGCTAGTAGGTGGCTGAATCTTGAGTATGGCCTCCACTCTTTCTGGATCAATAGCAATTCCCTTTTCAGTTATGACATGTCCCAACAATTTCCCTTCTGTCACTCCAAAAATGCACTTTTTATGATTTAGGGATATGCTGAATTCCCTGCACCTTTGAAACACTTTGCACAAGTCAGGGATGTGGTCCCCTCTATTTTTGGAAAAGACAGTTAAATCATCCATATAAATAATAATGCACTTGCCTATGATATCTTTAAAGGCAATATCCATGGCCCTTTGAAATGTAGCCCCAGCATTAATGAGACCAAAAGGAATCCTCCTGTAAGCAAAGGTACCCCATTTAGTTGTGAAAACAGTCTTGTTCCTGTCCTCATACTGAACCATTACTTGGTTGTACCCTGAATAGCCGTCCAGAAAAGACATCATCTAAGAACAATTTACTACTTGAAGTACTTCATCCAATGAAGGGACTGGGTAATTGTCCTTTTCTGATGATCTGTTTAGATTTTTAAAATCAACACAAAGTCTAATTTTCCCATTCTTTTTTCTTACTAGGACTAGGTTCGCCACCCATGTTGAATGCCTGATAGGAAATATAATTTTGGCCGATAGTAATTTTTGAACTTCTTTCTGTATAACTGGTTCCAGTAATGTATTAATTGGTCTCTGTCTCTGCCTGAAAGGCTTAGTACCTGGCTTCAGAGGTATAGTATGAGTTATGACTGATGTATCATAGGTTTTCAGGTCTTCATAACTCTAGGCTACTATATCTGGAAAGCTACACAAGACTTCAATTATTCCTTGCCTTTCCTCTGGAGTGAATACCTGGCCAATAAAAATTTTCTTAGCATCATCTTCAGTTCCCATATTATAAGTATCACACTGTCCACTGATAGATTTCTTTTTAGACTCTTGCTCTTGATCTTTGATCTTGTCCAGATCAAAAATCTGCTCCAACTGTACCATTCCCCTTGGAATAGTATTAGACCTCAAATTTATCACTCCCTCCAAATCCAGTTCTACTTCCTAGAGTTCTATTTTATCAATGATTTGGGAAGCGAAAACATCTGTGTTTGTAATGAAGTCTAGGATGTGCTTGTCATCCTCAAATACTTGAAAGTTAGTAACATTGTCTAGAACTGATGGCACAGGAGTCAATTCTACAGTGAACTTTTTCAAGCCTGACAAAGATAGAGGCTGTAGAGTGCCTGCTGCCTGGGCCAGAGAATCTACAGTTTGATTCTTCTGTCGTGGTATCAATTGAATATTGAAGGCATCAAATCCTTCAATGAGGTCCCATACTCTATGCCTATAATTAGTCATTCTCCTATCATGGCATGAATATTGTTTCCTTACTTGCTTAATTACCAACTCAGAATCACCGAAAACTTGCAGAACCTTAACCTTTTTCTTGAGTGCCATAAGAAGTCCATGAATCAATGCCTCATATTTTGCTACATTATTAGTACAGTGAAATTGAAGTATATGAGCTGCAAAGAAGGTTTTACCTTTTGGGCTAATCAATTTGAATCTTGCTCCAGCTCCATGCTTGGATTTAGATCCATCAAATCTGAGGGTCCAGCATTCAACGGTTGCATTACTCTTCACCATATCCTTCGGGTTATTATTGCTGGAGAATTCCTTGGGTGACATCACTTTCTTTCCTTTATAATCTTTTGGAGGGATTTTCATGTCAGTCTTGACTGCTAGGGCTAGATGTATGCTTTTTTGTACTCGTTCTACTACTGCTTGGCATAAACAACATTCTAGCTCTAAATGGGAAGCATTATGAACTCTACACCAGTTAGGTAAGAGCAACTCCTCAAATTTTTTCCTCTTGCCGAGGTGAACTTGGTTTTCAATACACTGCTTGATGAATTAGTAAAAGATGTCTAGCAAGCTAATCTGATTATCCTCGAATTTATCCTCTTTCTTAATTGATCCTGTCAGAATAGTAGCATTGCTGGATTATGTTTCTGTATCAATAGACATCGAATGTAGCATCAATACCTCCTCCGAATTTGACTCCTCATAAGGATTCAATAGCATATAATTTTCCATGCCTACTTCTAATATTAGAACTTCATTTGAAGTATTTTGATACTCTGTAATCATGTACTTCATTCTTAGTTCTCTCTCAATTCTGATATGATTTGGCACCCCTTTCCAGGGAAGCCACATGTGGGAGTGATCAGTAGATACATATCTATTTAGGGCCTTCGTAAAATCTCTTCCTAGAATTAGGCCATACGCATTAGGGATATCAGCTACTTGAATATTGATAACCTATTGGATTCTTGGGTCAAAAGCTACTTGCATGTGAATCATGTTTAATTCTCCCACTACATTTACTTCAGTTCTATCCAATTGAGTTACCTTCTTCTGGGAGTCAGCAGGTGTAATCCCTAAGGCTCTACATACTCCAAATGGCATCACATTAGTAGAAGCACCAGAATCCAATAAACAGTTATGTAAATTATTACCAAATATGCGCACAGAGATCAAGAATGGTGGGGTATCTGTCTTCCCTTGAAACAAAGTTGGCTGAGTATCTACCTGGGCCACTTGAGTCTTGTCTTTCTCCTTTCCTTTATCTCCAGGGGGTAAGTTATTCTGAAAGGCCTGGCTTTGTGTCTTTATAGCCTGAGAACTAGTAAGCTTGTTGACACTCTCATTGGAAGGTTTATCCAAGGACATTGGATGTGCGTCATAGGCACCTAGAACTGCATTCCTAATTTCTAGGGACCTTAGCAACTCAAATACTGAAAGGTTTACCTTTAATTTCTTGAACTCCTCAGCAACATACAAAGCCATTTGCTCCTCACTTAGATTAGTGTGGATGTCCTTGGGAGATTCCTTTACCTTATCTTTACCTACTTGAATAGTTTTCCCCTTCTGCGGGTCGATTTGAGCTTGTCCTTCTTTTGAAAAGTACTGCTTGAACACATGTGGAAAGGGTGGATTATTACTAGCACTTGGGTCTAGAGAGATATTAAAATTATTAGGAGGAATGGAAGTGGTGAAAGGACCCCCAGCTTGTGGGCGTCTATGGGGCATGTCTCTTAAATCATATCATTTTCCCTGCCTCTAGAACGTTTGCACTTCTTCAACATAAGCCTCTTCCTGATCCAGGGGGCCATTATCATTTGTTACCTCTTCATTGAATAACTGAGCCACCTCATCTCCATTGCATATTTGATCTGTTTTATCCTCCTGGGAATCAGATTCC
This sequence comes from Sequoia sempervirens, assembly GCA_007258455.2. Lineage (NCBI taxonomy): Eukaryota > Viridiplantae > Streptophyta > Pinopsida > Cupressales > Cupressaceae > Sequoia > Sequoia sempervirens. Next base: position 28,857 of record VDFB02088454.1, on the reverse strand, counting down.
TCTTCTGGAACATTTTCTTCACTTGCTGGAAAATGGGCATGGTTTAGCACCAGCACAGGAGAGTCATAGGGGATAGAGGGAACAATCTCCTAACCATTTGCATTATTCTCCACTTCATACTGGAAAATAGAGGCTACGGTGGAATTTTGGGCATTCCAACTCAAAATGTTGGCTTGTCTTATGGAGCCTACACCACCCTGACAAGGCAGCCTCAGCGAGATATACACCACTGGGAGCCTTGTCTTGACTGACTGGCTGATTAGCAGATTGGTTGACAAGTTGATCCAATGGAGTGGGGACTCCTCTATTATTAGGTCCTATATTACATGTCCTATTCTGTCCCTATGAATGCCTCCTATCAAATCCTAGCCCACTACCTTGTCCTCTATCAAAATTCTATCTTCTATCATTGTTGTACCCTCTGTCATTATTGAATCCTCTCTCATTGTTGTAACCTTTGTCTTGATTATATCCTCTATCATTGTTGTATCCCCTTTCATTACACTGTCCTCTATCAAAAAAATTTCCCTGTGTATGTTCTCGATTCTAATTGGATTGCAGATTTCTCTAAGCAGCTTGTAATTGGTTGTTTCGATTCTTTAGGTAAGTCACCTCTAGGTTTAACTTTTTTATTTGCTCAGCCATTTCATCAACCCTATCTTTAGTTAGATATCCATAAGGGATCTGGCTTGAATTACTCTGAGGAGGAGCAGATATTGTAGTAGATCCCATAGATTGATGCAACACTTCAGAATTCTGCAAGTAGGCAGGGAAACCAGTTGGCTGCTGCTGATACAAGGGCTGGTTAACTTGCTACTGTGGGAAGTTCATCATAGGAGAGACCTGGCTCATGGGGGGACTAGGATGTGGCACCAAAGGCAATTGAGGTATTGGATTCATGATTGGCGTATGGTTGGCGAGTACCTGATTTACTGCCTGAACCTGGTGTGGATGTGCAACTGGCCCTAAAGAAGGCAATGGTCCAGCCAAATGTTTCCTTAAGTCTATGCTAAGTTTGACTACTTCTATATAAGCATCAACTAGGCGAGCTGGAGGATTGGGTCTCCATTTTAGAAAGGTTGTTGTAAGGCTATCCAATACTTCATAATAGACTCCCAGGGCCGTAGCATCATCCAAGACATAAGGGTCTTGGAGTCTGGTATATGCACGGTGGAACCTATTATTGAAACTAGATATGGGTTCATTAACCTCTTTCTTGACTCTAGTGAATTGCAGATACAATTCATTGGCACTAATAGGTATTCTGAATTTCTGTAAAGAGGTAGTTTCAAAATCACTCCACTTAAGAATTGAACCAGATGGGAGGCGATTGTACCAGTAAAAGGCCTCCTCTCCCAATGAATAAGGAAATAATCTACAGGTGACATCCTCATGAGCAATTCCTCTGTCTTTGAGACAGGTTTGAAAGATCCGGATATGCTCTTCTACGGTCTTGTTTGGGTCATTAACATGAAATTTTGAACATAAATGCTTAGGGTTTTGGGCATAACATTGTAAGCATTGAAAGACAAGGGAGATGGATTATTAGTGAGGAAATCCATTGGTAAGAGTGGTGGTGGTGGTTGTGGTTGATTAATGATACGTTGGGGTTGCTGAATGGGAACTACCTCTGAGATAGGTATGGCTTCAACTTCTAGAAGTGAAGATGCAGATGATACTGGTGAAGGGATGGGTGATGATGATTCTCCCCTTTCTTGAGCCCTCCTTGACCTAGTGGGAAATTGTAATTCTTGTAGATCCTCCTCTTCTGGGGTAGATTTGGTACTTCTTCTATATCTCTCAGAAGAGATGGAATTTAAGAAACGATCCACTGAGCTCATTCAGGCCCTCCTTCTAGTGCTAATCTGTTGATGGTGTTTTCTGCACAGCAACAACTCAGACAGAATGCAATATTCTATCTCTCTTGAAAGGTAATTTTCAACAACAATTGCTAAAATCACCCCAAGGTCTCTCGGGTGTCAGGTCATGACAATGCATAAATAACTCAAAATAATATGTGAAAATGTTGGTAACCACAATCGGACCTTACTACAAGCAAACTGTATCTCTCCAGTTTATCAGATTTTGCAATATTATGATCTTAAATCCTAAATCTAACCAAATAATAAAGAAACAAAAAAAGATGAGGGTGTAAGAGATGTAATGAAATCTAAACTATTTCTAAGATGGACAATGCAAATGATAAATACCTGGAATAGACCAATCTCAAATAACCAATTCCTGCTTAACCCACAATGCAATATCACAAGAAAATGTGCAATCTTCTAAGGCATACAGATTTTCAAATCATATACATTCATCCACAATCGAACTAAGCACAAATAAATGTATAGTCCAGGTTGACTTCACCAGCCTACTACAATCAGATAGTTATTGGGAGTATAGACCAGAGACTACTACAAACATTCCAAGCATGGAACCATGAAAATTATTCACCAAAATTATCTAGTTCTAAATCTAACATCAAATCTATTATCTTCAAGCAATTTCAAAGGATGCAACAATAGGAACCATGCAAGAAAAACTAACACAAAAGAATTCACCAGAAACCGCAATGCCTTCAATTGTATAAAATCACCAAAATGTAGCAACAATTCCTTTGTTTTGTGTTACAAAATTTGCTTCAAAGAACTAACTACTATCTCTACTATAGAATGTTTTAGCTCTTTCTTAATCTAGCTTGTCTCTATTATCTGTCTAACCCCTTACAAATGAGGCACAAATGCCATTTATAGAGATCCCCAAAACATGTCGGCCTAGCCAAACATTTACAAAATAAAATAGCCAAAACAAGTCGGCCCCAGGAATTTCAAAATAAGACACACATTAACTGTCGATACATCATCAAGGTCAGCCAAAACACATTCCTCAATGCAGCCCAGATCAACACGTGCCCTATAATAATAGGGAAGCACAAATCATGAAGTTGGCATTGATTACCGCCTCCCTTATCCTTATTATGATCCAACAATTCATGAACCTTCAAAAAGACCTTATCCAACTCAGCAACAGGTGGTAAGGGTAGGATTTTGAGCAGACATTCAATTGATCCAATTTCTTCCCTTAACTGCTTAACTGTTGTATCCCAATCACCCTTATATACTAAGTAGTTACCCACCATAGCCAGATAGGTAGCCACATCATCCAATTGGTGCTCTGTCACAAAATTTTCAATATCAAGGGCATAGACATCATGCCACCATTCCCTCAATTGCTCTAAGCTCAAGTATTTAGGGCCGATCTTCCTCCTGCTAGCCATTATCTAAAAAAATGTGATGCATCCATCATAAACATTGGTTAAATCACCATCCATCTGCTTCCTTTGTTTGTGGATCTTCTTAATGGTTTTCTGTCGGATTTGCAGGGCTACAAACCACTCCCAAGGCTCATTAACCCTACATGAAGGAAGGATTCCATCAACAACCAGTTGATCCTTACTATACTCCATGATTGCTTTGGTTTTCTGCAATAAGAGATCAGTGTCCTCCTTATCTTGAGATAAAACATAATCTAGTAAATCCTTAGCCCTTATTGCATCCTTTCTAGTTGAAAGGATCTCCTTTATTGCATCATCTCCCTAAACCTATACCTCCTTTAACCAATTTATTGTAGCCAGAGTAGAAGCTTTCATCTTTTCTATTTTAGAAATGGTCTCCTTCGGCAAGAAACCAGTAGCAGCAAAGGAATATGGGTGAAAAGACTGCAAAGGCTTCATTAAATCTTCTAAACATTTTCTAAGCCTTTCGTTCTCCTTCTTTAGCTCATGTTTAGACTGTGTTTCCTTCCTTAATCTCCCAATTATCACTGCATTGGACCCCTCATATTCTTCAATATCTTGCTCCATAGAAGTAGGCCCAAGATTAATGGTTTGTACATCATAATCCTCCTCGGTGACCTCATCTTTACTTTTACCAGCTGCAGGAGTAGCAATATGAATAACCCTATTACTAGCTTCATCCCTTTCGATCTTTGAAACCACCTTGGTTACCTTCTTCTTGTTTCCCTTTCCAATCTTGGCCAACATTTCATCCTAGTTGAGAGGAGTGTCCTCAACAATGACCTGTTTCCTCCTGATTTCTTTGTCTAGCCAATCCGAAATAGCAGGACCCACCCGGATTTCATCCTTCTTAACCTCTTCATGTTGATCTAACGTCTCATCCTTTTCCATTTCAGGAGACTAACCAACTTTGTTTTCCAACTCTGGCTCATCCTCTTGCAGGGGTGATGGAGTCTTAACAAGGACATCCTCCTTTTCAGGGGATCTATTATCTTTGCTATTTGTAGGAGAATCCTCATACTATACGAATGGAGAATGATACACCTCCACATGTCCTACCTCAAACTCGGCAGTTGCACCATAAAGTTCTCCATCCTTAAACGGTTCTTCCTCCTCACTGGTCTCATGCTCTTCATGAGTTGTTTGCTTAGGTATGCCCAATGAAGTAGAGGTATCCTTCTATTGTTCCATAGTAGATGCCTTTGGAAGAGGATCTGCCTTTTGCATAGTCTCTTTGGGAGATGGAGTTCTTGACCTTCTTGAATAAACCTAGGTTTTCTCTCCTGAACTCTCTACATCAACCACATGAGGATCCACCTTATCTTTTGAAGTTTCCTGATCTTTCTTCTTAGAAGCCCTGGTTGTCCTTGTCCTCTTTGGCTTTGGAGGAGTGTCTTCCTTTTTTGCTTTCTCAAGTTCCTCCTCTTTAGAAAACTTACCTATTTTTACAGCGTGACTTCTCTTCTTTCCCCCTAGGCTTTCTTTTCTTTTCAGGCTCACTCTCCTTAGGGCCTCTGATTTTAATCTTAAAAGGTGAGCTTACCTTAGTTTTTCCTATAGAATCATCCTCTCTTGACTCCTCTGAGGTAGAATGAGCATTCAGATTTCCCATCAAATTGAAAGTACAAGGTACCTTCTTGCTCTCTAATTCCCATACTTTATGTTTTAGCCATGTCTTGGTAGATTTCAGAATGGGAGGCATCAATTCCTCCAACTCAGTTATTTCCTTTTCTAACCAGATTATATCTCCAATGGGTCTATCTTTAACTGATTCAAATTTATGATCCTGGACTAAATTTTCATCATCTTCCATCTGATCAGGAATCAACTTGACATTGTACATTCTGATCACATCAGCTGGAAGCCTTGAATATCTTTTCTTTCTCACCTCAAAGTCATCCTTGCTATTCGCCCAGTAGTCCTCTAGATCATCTTTGTGATGATATTCTTTAGTGGCCTTCTTTTGTGCTTCGCCAGTGATGTCAAAGCCTGCCCTCTTAGAATGGAAAGATAAACCATAAGTACTCAACTCCTCCCCTAATGCATGAGCTAATTGGATTGAAGGGAAAACCTCACTTATACCAATTTTCAAGGGAAAATCCCCACCAAACCCTGTCTTGTGCTTCTCTCTTTTAACAACAGCATCGAAATCACATATCTGCTGGGTAACCTCTAGAGGTATGATATGGTCTGTAGGATATCTAGGAAATCTATATGGAGTGATTGGGCATCCATCAATTCTAATATATGAGAAGGTAGGGAATTGTATGAACCAGGCTCCATATCTTTTAATCAATTCCTTGGCTCCATCAGAAATTCTCACATGTTCTGCATTCTGAAGCAACCTAGTAATATGCATAGTAAATGCATCATTTGTTCTTCTATAATTATTATTCCCTAGGTGCAACTCAGGGTATACCTCATAGATGACATCCTGTCCAAATGTTCCTTTTGGACTCAATCCCCTGTATGGATAAAATCTGGAAAGCACATATACCACATAAGATGACATGGTAAACTTCTTTGTCTCCAACACATCTCTCAGGTGCCTATCAATCATTGCACTGATAATCCCTGCCCAATGGTAGTTGATGCCTTGCTCAATCTCATTAATGATGTGCACCATTCAATTCTCAAGTGCCCCAGCACTCCTCAATCTAGCTACCCTACTCAACAGTGTGATTGCATCATATATATTTTGTCTGAACTTGACCCTGTGTAACTGCTTAGGCAGCTTGGAGAAATGAGATTTTGGCTTTTCCGGCCAAGAATTGATCATCCGTTGGGCACACTCTAATACCAATTCATAGTGTCAGGCACACTCTAATATCAATTCATAGCATTGAACTGTAGGAGGAAATCATGCCACATGAGCCAGTCTGGATTTTACCATTCCCTTGGTCAAGACTGATAAATCCCTCTGAGCTAACCTTTCTTTGAATTCCTCATATCTCTAGTCTCCTACATTGGTATCTGAGACCTCATACCAAACTGAAGCCACCTTACTATCTGGAAATTGACTCTTCACATCCAGCCTGACCCTTTCCGCATCTAAAACTGAGGATCCCTCAGTATCTCCCTTGGCCTCTCCTGCCACTGCCTTACTCGATTTAGCCTACATTCATAAAGGAGCCTCATTAAAATCCAATTATCATCAATATTTCAATCAAAGGTTAGCCTCAAAACCACATGAAATCATTAAGATAAATCATTAATCATCAATCTTAAAAATTTTGGAAAATGAAATAATCTGGGAAAATCCAATCGAGGCGGAATTCAGAGAAATCCGACCCAGACAGACTCTTGCTGCCAAGACATCATTCATCAAATAAATCATCAATACGGAAAAAATAGATGTGTGATTATCATGAGATTCATTCATTTAGCAACAAGAAATCATCATCCAACATTTAATTGATTACTTCAACTTCAAAAATCAAAATCAATCAGAACCAGGTAGAAAATCGAAAAAATCCAGACAATTCAGATTTTCGCGAACAGCTAGAAATTTTGAGAACTCATCATATTATGGGGAAATGGAAAAATCCGTGAAAATCTGGGTGCACAGAATTTCCGTGAACACCTCAGAAACTCGACGATCGTTTGACGTGTAGACCATTAATCGAATGACCATACAAACCCTCCTATCTGAATCCACCAAACATAAACTCAATCCCAATAAACCAAATTTTGATTGCACTTGAATTTAAACCCCCAAAACTCTCACATGGTGGATCCCTGTGGTGAAATAATGATGCCCTAAACTTAACAGCCAAACCTCCGCCATGGGAGCTGAATCGAGTTAGAAATTCAAACACTATCCCTCAAAATGATGAAACTAGGGCACACCATGGTCTCAAGTGTTGCGAACAAGGTCGAGCTAGACACAAGACAAGAGGGTCATAACGAATCCACCAAACTTAACAACCTTGGGCAGACATAATGAAACCCTACCTTCGCATATTATACCATATTACGCACCAACAAGTCAAGGCCCTAACAGGAACACCTAGTCACAGGGGGGTACTCGACATTCAATTGATAAACAAAGGGATGCACAACACAGGTACTAAAACCCATGGAAAGGTGAGTTCAAACCCTAATTTGATAAATATGTGATCATGAAAACAAACAAGGGCCAACCCAAATAACTACCATTCAATAACCTGAAAGATTCAATCAAAGCGCAAACAATAGGAGAAGTCAATAATGACTTACCATGGATCAACTTCCGAATGAGCCTTGAGCCCGAGGAAGTCACTACAAATTAGGGAGCCTTAGCGATGAAAATATCAACATAGATGTCCAAGGAATCCATGCGCAAGCAGACCAAATCCACCGACTGAAGCTCAAAATGAACAAACTCAAGCGCTAGAGCAAATAGCAAAGGAATAATGAAATGAGGAAAAGCACTAAAAGCCCTTAAATTTTCTCACACTCATGCCAAAGAGGATGTACCTCAAGCATTAATGGCTGATAAGACATATTGAGAAAATTTGGAAACCCAAAGTCAAAATGGAATTCCAGAAAAATCTAAGCCAGCTGCACTATCCTAGTGAGCATAAATTTCGTGGACGACGCACCCCTCTGGGACTCCGACGAAGTCCAAAAATCCGCGTGACCCCGAAAATCCTGGATTTAACTAGAAACCTAGATTTCAAAAAATCCAACATTGACAGAAGATGGACCAAGACCCAGAAAAATCCGGGTGAGCCGAAAAATCCCAGACCTAGGGAAAAACCTGGACTTCCATTAAAAACCAAGTTTGATCAATTCAACCTTCAGGGTAAGACCAAGGCAAGCAATACCAACATCCCAAGACCTTAAAAAGACAAATCCAATAAAAACAAAAGGTCCAAGAGACATCCAAAATCATAAAACAGAGGGTCCCTACTCCAAGTGGGGCGTGTGTGCAAAATTGCACAACAGAACCCTTAAGGGATCGATCTGGTTGAACATAGCTCAAAGTGATTTTGTGTGTTTAGGTGTGAAAGAGGACCATTTCTAGAGTAAAAATACCTATTTGAATGTGTTGGAATAGTCTATTTGGTCACACAAGTTGCAAAATGAAAGTTGCACCACTTTGCAACTTTCCATTGCTTGCATTTGACACTTTTTCCATCAACTAAAAATTGGACACCACAGGAAAACCACTCCGAGATAACAAATAATGAGAGAGGTTATTGTAGAGGGACCCAACACAATCCCATAGGATTAGACAATAAGTTTCTAAGCATCATGGTATCCGAGTAACAACATGTTGAATTTTGTAGCCATTTTGCACTTTAGACCCTTAAGGGATCGATTCGGTTGAATATAACTTGGAGCAATTTTGTGTGTTTGGGTTTGAAATAGGACCATTCTTAGTGTAAACATACATATTTGGATGTGTTGGAATATTTTTTTTGGTTACACGAGTTGCAAAACAAAAGTTGCACCACTTTGCAACTTTCCACTACTTGCATTTGATGTTTTTTCCATCAACTGAAAACTGGACACCACAAGAAAACCACTCTAAGATAAAAAACACCGAGAGAGGTTATTGTAGAGGGGACCAACATGATGCCATAGGATCAGATGGAAAGTTTCTAAGAATCACCGTATCCAAGTAACAACATGTTCAAGTTTGAAGCTATTTTGCACTTTGGACCCTTAAGGGATCGATCTCGTTGAACATAGCTTGGAGTGATTCTGCATGTTTGGGTGAGAAAGAGGGATATGAATTGCGTAAAAATACCTATTTGGATGCGTTGGAATAGTTTGTTTGGTCACATGATTTGCAAAACGAAAGTTGCACCACTTTGCAACTTTCCACTACTTGCATTTGACACTTTCCATCTACTGAAAATTGGACACCACAGGAAAACCACTCTAAGATAACAAAAACCAAGAGAGGTTATTATAGAGGGGTCTAACTTGATCTCATAGGATTAGACAAGAATTTTCTAAGTGTCATGGTATCTTAGTAACAACGTGCTGAAGTTTGCAGCCATTTTTCACTTTGGACCCTTAAGGGATTGATCTAGTTGAACATAACTTAGAGTGATTCTGTGTGTTTGGGTTTGAAAGAGGACCATGCCTAGTGTAAAAATACATATTCAGACATGTTGGAACAATCTGTTTGGTCACACAAGTTGTAGAATGAATGTTACACCACTTTTCAACTTTCCACTGCTTGCATTTGACACTTTTTCCATCAACTGAAAACTAGACGCCACGGGAAAACCACTCCGAGATAACCAAAAAAAGGAGACGTTATTATAGATGGACCCAACATGATCCCATAGGTTTATAAAGATATTTCATAAATGCCATGGTATCCGAAGAATACCCTGTCAAAGATTGCTACCCTTTTGCACTTTGGGATTTGATGTTTCATTAAATTGTGTGGTTCTGTACAGGGTGATTGTGCTCTCTTTTCGATGGAATTTGGTGGGCAATAGAATTAACTCTATTTTATTTTTGGTTTGGTTGGATTTCAAGTGATTTTTTGCATTTTAAAATCCAATTACTAAGGGTCGGTTTGTATACCTTTTTTTAAGGGTTTTGAGTTCATTAAAATATCATATTAAGCCTTTCACCCATTGTATGCTTCTATAACTCAATGGAAAGGCTTAGTTATGGTTATAAAAAAATGTGTAAAAATTTTTGTGCACAAGGGAGGTGAATAGAGGGTTTTTAGGTGATTCCCTAGATGTTAAATGGTGCATTTTTTAGTGCAAAATGGTGGTTTACTACTAGGGTTTGAAGAAATCTTTAGGGGCAGCGATGTCTCTTGAACTTTTAAGCTTGTGCAAACCTTTTTGAAGTTTTTTTAGGCTTTGGTTGGCTATCAGAAGGTTTCGAGTATGGGGTTTGCAATAAACCCTTTACTAACTTGTGAAAGAAGAGGGTTTTGGGGTTTTTTATGTTAGAGGGCTTGTTGATTCAATTCAAGGTGGAGGAAGTTTTTTCAACATCAACTAATCAGAAAGCATAATCACCCAAATTGAATCAACTAAAAATAATAGGCTTAAAGTCTCCAAATCTCATCAAATGGGCTTATATTTTAGAGAAGGCCATCCAATGGCCAACCAAACATAAATCAAACTTTAACATAGACCCTAAGACAAATTCCCAAGAGATCATACCATGTTTCTTTGTACCATCATTATGATCCAATAGACCACCTTGCACAAAGGCTACTAAATTAGCCCTATTTACAAAGAGACAACCTTTTAAACACTAGATCTTAACTCAAAATCCTCAAACAATAGTATGTTATGTGTCAAAACCTCCAATTCCATGATTTGTTTCTAGGTCCAAGACCTCTAGACCCCTAATACACCAAACCCTCGATTTCAAGCAAAATACTTGGGGTTTTAATGAAACTTCATCTCTCAGACCTTCCAAACCCAAAAAAAGCACCAAAAACACTTACCAGATGCTACACATTGTGAATAATACATTACATGGACATTCCTTCCCACATTTTTTCAAAACACCACTTGAAACCCTCATTTTCATCATGAAAATGCCTTGCTATAACCCTAGAACATCATCCCAAACACCCAACCTTGACTCCACAACAATTAAATAGGTTAGGCATGTATTTTACAAGTTAGAGGACCCATTCCACAAGTTACAGTAGGCACAAAAAGTGGAATGGGTCAAATTACATCATGAAACCCTTTAATCCAAGAACACTATGAAAGTAGGTAGCGACAGTAAAGACAAGATAACTTTCAATATATAAAGAGTTAGAACCTCTAAATGGGTTAAAATGAAATCTAATTCATCAATATACAACATCCAATAGGTTTTAGATCATCTTAGCATCTGTACAAGTCATACAACAACAAGAAAAGTGAGAAAAAACCAATAAATTTATGGAAAATAATGTTCTTGATAAAAAAATGGGTTACAAATCAACCAACAACCTCTCCTTCAAGGAATTGAAGGTTATTATAAATGTTTACCATAGGAATAATAAAAGAAGAGGATTTGAAAGGAACTCCATGAAAACCAAGTGCTCTAAATGGTATATCAAACTCTAGTTCAAAATATTTTAGATGAGGTTGCTCCCATAGCTCTCTTACTCGCTTGAAAATTCCTTGAAACTCTTTATTGATTTTATTTTTCCTATCCCTCTCTTGTTGTTCTTCCTCAATTTCATCAGGATCATACATTGACCTTCTTTCCCCTCCTAAATTTTGGACCACATCCATTACCTCCACATAAAACTCAACATCCTTGGTCTTCTTGGTTCCCACGCCTTGATATGGCTATGCAAATGAAAATGAAGAAAAGTAATTTCATCTCCTTCTCCGCTAGCTAGAAGAATGCATGCTTAATGTTTTGATACATGATATCAGCTCTCTCTTCTTCTCTCATGGTTGAATATCAAAATCTAGTATGGTGGTCCTCCAGACTTCTAGTCATCTTTCTTCCTCTTCCACCAAATTTTGGCCTAATCCACACATCTTCTAGCCTAATTGGCTTTGTTTTTGAAAGCTGAAGTTTCTCCCGAGTCACCAATGTATTTCTCTCTTCCTTTTCAAACTCTTTCATTGCTACAAATCACCTCTGGGATTTAAACATTTTTACCACATTGTTGATGTGCTTTGAATCCTTGCATCTAAAGGAAATTTCCTTAACATAAATACTGTTAGGTAATTTTAATGTTGCCATTGTAGTTGGAATTAAAGCCAGTACCTACAACATTGAAAATTATCCTTATATAAGAATTCCCTCCATCTTGTTGGCTTGTAACACTCTTGATGGTGGCTACATGAAGAGTGATTATAATTCCTCTTCTACATCAGAGGGTTCATATCCTTAATCTGACTCTTCTGAATTATCAGAATCAGAATCACTAGCTTCCATATTAAAAAATTCCCAACCAACATCTTAAAAAATTTTATTTGGATCATCAGTAATAGTCTTCAAAATTGGCCGCTAGTACAAGTTCATTATGCTTTCATAATACTTTATAACCATGGATTTCATCCATTTCTTGATGTCATCAAGTGAAGATTGAGGAATCACATCAATGCAGAGTACATCTCTCTTGAAGTATTTGAAAACAATAGCCATATCAAATTCCTTTTTCCCAAGTCCTACTCTCTCAAGATTAACAATCTCAATCTCACTAATAGTGATTACTAAGAAAGGTAATTCCACCAACTCTACCAAATAGTTTACCATAGGAACAATAAAATCAGAGGCTTTGAAAGGAACTCCATGAAAATCAAGCTCTCTAAATGGTATATCAAACTCTAGTTCAAAATTTTTTAGATGAGGCTGCTCCCATAGCTCTCTTACTCACTTGAAAAAATCCTTGAAACTCTGTATTGATTTTATTTTTCATGTCCCTCTCTTGTTGTTCTTCCTCAATTTCATCAAGATCATGCATTGACCTACTTGCCCCTCCTAAAGTTTGGACCACATCCATTACCTCCACATAAAATTGGACATCCTTGGTCTTCTTGGTTCCCATGCCTTGATATGGTTATGCAAATGAAAATGAAGAAAAGTAGTCATCTCCTTCTCCATTGGTTGGAAGAATGCATGCTTAATGTTTTGATACATGATATCAGCTCTCTCTTCTACTCTCATGGTTGAATACTGCAATCTAGTATGGTGGGCCTCCAGAGTTCCAGTCATCTTTCTTCCTCTTCCACCAAATGCTAGCATGATCCACACATATTCCAACCTAATTGACTTTGTTTTTGAAAGCTGAATTTTCTCCTAAGTCACTAGTCTCTCTTTGCCTTTTTAGACTCTTTCATTGCTACAAATCGTCTCTGGGATTTAATCATTTGTACCACATGGTTGATGTGCTTTGAATCCTTACATCTAAAATAAATTTCCTCAACATAAATACTACTAGGGAATTTCAATGTTGCCATTGTAGTTGGTATTAAACTCGGTACCTACAACATTGAAAATTATCCTTATATAATAATTCCCTCCATCTTGTTGGCTTGTAACACTCTTGATGGTGGCTACATGAAATATGATTCTGATTCCTCTTCTACATTAGAGGGTTCATATCCTTGTTCTGAATCTTCTATATTATCAGAATCAAAATCACTAGCTTCCATATTCAAAAATTCCCAACCACCATCTTCAATAAATTTATCTGAACCATCAGTAATACTCTTCAAAATTGGCCACTAGTTCAAGTTCATTCTTCTTTCATAATACTTTATATCCATGGAGTTTAGCCATTCCTTGATGTCATCAAGTGAAGATTGAGGAATGGCTCCAATGCGGAGTACATCCTTCTTGAAGTCTTTGAAAATAATAGCCATATCAAATTCCTTTTTCCCAAGTCATACTCTCTCAAGGTTAACAATCTCAATCTCACTAATAGTGATTACTAAGAAAGGTAACTCCACCAACTCTATCAAACAGTTTATCGTAGGAACAATAAAAGCAGAGGATTTGAAAAGAACCCCATGAAAACCAATATATCTAAATGGTATATCAAACTTTTAGACCTCATTCTTGCACATTTACAACCATATTCAAAGATTTTCCTTCAAAAGGCTACAAATTCAAATATTGACAATTTTGTAGCAAGAATGCATTTTCTGCACATTTCACCAATGAGACTCAAAAACTCACCCTAATACACCTTAAATGGTCTTGATTGACCTTATTTAGCATAAATAAACACAAAATACCTTAATAAAATCTATTGACCACCTATCAACCTTCAAAAAGTGAAATTTTGCAATTAGGAGACTAGGTGCTCCTGCACCAAAATTACATCATTTCTGAGCCTTCAAGAGGCTTTAAATAGCCTTTACAAATGATTCTACATCTTTCTAATCATGCCTAACTGTTGTTTTTGTAACTAACATGACTTATTACATTATAAATCAATATTATATGTAATATGACCTTATTCAATTGACAAAACTTAAAACACAAAACTAACTTAAAAGACTTCCATGAACCAAATTTGTTCAATAACCTTGGTGCCCCTGCACCAAATTTTAGTATTTCAATAAATTTCATTACAAGTAAAGCTCATTACAATTCCTTAGGTGCTTTGTTCTCATAGATATTTTACAATGTCACTCATACATTTGAGATTCTCTTATAATGTCTACATCATAGGTTGTCATTTAGAGGTTAACTTCAAATGAGTAACCTGAGATTACCTCGCAAAGATTCACATGCTCTTTTATAATGGCTTCAAATCAGAATTGAGACTTTTCAAGATCATCAAAATAAGGATGTTGCATTGCTTTTTTGGCTGAGATTCTCTTCGATGGCTTAGAGATTAGCATTTTCTGCAAGGAGAGACCAATCAATTTTACTAGTTTAGTTACAGATACACAAAGTAAAAGAATAAAAAGAAACAACTCATCCAAAATGGAAATGAAATAAAAATAGATGGAAGGAACTTACAGATAGGAATGGCAGTCTCTCAACTTAGTCACTCCTGGTCATACATCTTCACTGGGAGTTCCAAGGTACCTATTGCACACAACACCCCTCATGAATAGAATATACTGAAATTCGAGATGCTCTTATAATGTCTACATCATAGGTGCTCATGATAAGGTTAACTTCAAATGAATAACTTGAAATTCCCTCACCAAGCTTCACACAGACTTTTGTAATGGCTTATTTAATCATAATTGAGATTTTTTAAGATCATCAAAATAGGGATATTGCATTGCTTTTCTACCCGAGATTCTCTTGGATGGCTCATAAATCTATATTTTTTGCAAGGGGACACTAATCAACGTTTACTGGGTTACTTATAGATACGCAAAGTAAAATAAGATGATAGCATTGGCATCAAACAAATTAACTTGGATATAAATATAAATTAATAAGAACCATTGTGCATATACATACAAATTAATCCAATGAACCATCTACGTCTGCTCTACTCTTTATTGTGTCAAGTATTGCCTCATAGTTAGACTCACGGACCTTCCACAAGGTATTTTTCAAAGGTCTACCCCTATATTTAGTCAAACAAATATTGGATGCCATAACAACGTTTGAGTAATGAAGAATATTACAATGCGTGTCAAAGTTTTGAAACAACCAATGTTTAACACTCTTATGTGGGTACCTTCTAAGCCACATTCCAGTAACAACAACAGAGCCTGTAGGGTGTTCAATGTTTTCTCCATCTATAACTGGGCCTTCCAATTTCTTTTTGGCATCAACATAATGATACAAGTAATAGTTTGTTCCCTCTTCATTATCTTCATCTGCAACAACTACATAAACATGCCCTACATTGATATGTGCAACATATCTCTTGAAATTAGTCAACATTACGAATATAGTACAAAGTAAGATAACAATATGGAATTTCAAAAACTAAGCAAGTAGATATATTACCTGGTTGAACTAGATCTGATACATGGTCAAAGTCGACTGATGATTCCATCTATGTTAGTTCCAATGTCATCAGAGGGTGATATGTGTGAAGTGGCCTAAGATAACTTGTCAACCATCTATCAACTCACTTCCCTGACTCACAATCATTCTAGGCTTGCATTGTACATGAAGAATAAAAGCATGCCATCTTACATGTATCAATACTCCATGAACCTATATTTGAGCTAAGGAAAGAGTGTAGCTCACTCAATCTTGTTAGTGTACAACAATCCTCATATGGTGCAATGTTAGTATCATCCATCAACCAAAAATATCTATGAACTGAAGACGTACCTTCATTACCTAGA
Source organism: Sequoia sempervirens (assembly GCA_007258455.2). Lineage (NCBI taxonomy): Eukaryota > Viridiplantae > Streptophyta > Pinopsida > Cupressales > Cupressaceae > Sequoia > Sequoia sempervirens. Next base: position 12,855 of record VDFB02088454.1, on the reverse strand, counting down.
CCCATCAAAGCATTACACCACTTGACGATTGATCTTGCATCTATCAACTTTGCATTGTCTTTATACTTTAACTCTTCTTGTGCTAATGCTCTTTTCATGCATGCTCCTACACCATCATGCTCCCCCTTTCCATGCTTGGCCTCACAAAAGTTCCACATATGTTGAACACCTGTAGGGAGATGCATCCTGCACAACCAGTAGAACATGCATGCATTCTTGAACTATGATGCACAGTTATCTGACCATATTATATGTCAATCATATGCTATGGCCCTCCAAGCCAAATCACTGGAGAACATTTGAAATAAAGCTTTCATGAACTTTGGAGAATGCATGTGATCATCACTAATATAAAAGTGATACTCCCTCAATACCTTCCTTTGGTCCTTTGTACTATCAACTGCATGAATGAATGCTATGTGCACAAATATTGAAACTTGTGTTTAGTTGTAATACTATGACTGCACCTCACACTATGGCTGTAGAGTGTAGTTTTCTACAAATTCAATCACTAATACTATGCTTCCAACTAGAAAGGTGTTCTTGCATAGCTTGAATAGTGTGTCCAGCCATCGGGCTCTATGGGTATGCCTTGCAAACTCATACACTAGATTCTCATGAAACGTGGACATAAACTGATACACTAGAATCTTCTCAATAACCAAATCAAACCTTTTTTCTTGAGACCCATATTTTGTAGTGTATGCCACTGTTATATACTTCCTGAAATCTACTAGTTTTTGTCCCACCTCATCTGTGCTTTCCATATTTTGACATGCTAGCATTCATTGCAAGCCACCGCAATGCTCACATGAACCATCCAAGCATGCTATCCTATAGAATATTTGGCCATCCTCTATTTCATATAAATTTTCTAATAAGAACTCTCTTGAATATTTTGGTGGGGCTTCTATGCCACAATCTTTCAAAACACTATTAGTATGCAAATCTAAACATATAGAATGATAAACATCATAATGGTTAGATAATTCAATATGTAGTCTACAACAACAAGTAGTGCATGTGTGATTTATCTTGACATGAAAAGGTTTAAGCATTTCAAAAAATATTTGAGAAATACTAATTTGAGGATAATCATTTTGAAATTTATGAAAAAATTGGGTTTGAGTCATATCCAAAAAATGCTTTGGATGTGGCTCACGGTTTTGACTACCAATTCTCCTTCTTATGAAATCCCTTTGATTTAGAGATGGCCTTGCATTATTCTTCCAATACTATTCAATTAGTGTTCTCAATGCTTCAATTTTTTTTTATCTTTATGTGGCAGTCTCCCCGAGAATGTCTATAATTCATTTGAATCGATGCCCTCAATTCTTTGCCGCCTTTAAATGACTTTTGATCAAGTTTTTCTACTAATTCCCATTTGTTTACTTGTCTTTTTAATGAGACGAGATCTCTTTGTTTGATAGCTTACCAAATTCAATGTAATGACACATTAGGTGACATTACTATCCTTTGAGCATGAGGTCTTACCCACACTCTCATAAGCATCCATTAGATTCTTCACAATAGTGTTTTCACTTGATTCATTTGATGTTCTCAACCCAAGAGTCTTCATGATGTTTCTTTACTTTAAACCCCGCATCATTTGAACAAATAGTTGACATCTTGCGATCTCATTTAGCCTTTCAAAGAAGATTTTCCAAATCTTATCAACATATCTTCTACAAGTGCATTATGGAATCTTACCTTCCATGTGCTACAAAATATCCTCATCAATATTAATCAAAAACTTTTTCTTTCTATGCAAAATTCTAGGTGGTGTTCTCTTCGGTACATACATCTCAACATTAGAAATTTCATCAATATTTAATTGAGGTGGGCTAGATTGCATACCTTTGATAAAGGTTGGAGTAGAAGTCATACCTTGATCTTCACATGAGGATGATGGCATACCTTCTTCGTCAAATCCAAGTGATGATGTACTCTCAACTTGAGATGTGATGGATGGTGTCCAATCATATTCACTTGTGGTAGATGGTGTCCCTCCATATTCACTTGTGCTTAACGGTGTCCCTTTGTATTCACTTATGGTAGAGGGTGTTTCTCCAACTATGGTATTTGCATCTATCCTAACATGACTCTTTTGCATTCATTCCTTTTGTGTTGCCAATTTCTTTTGTCTTTTTGACGTTTGAGGTTTCTCTTCAATTGGCTTGTTTTCATCAATCATTTCCAATTTATTATTTTCACAATATGTCACCACCCGTTCTCTCTCTTTTTATTTGAAGGTTTCATACTGTTTTCCTATTAGTTTCTTCCTTTTTCATTCTTCGGCATGGCGGATAATTCTACATGTAGCCTGGTAATGAGATGAATATTAGTTCCTCAAAAATGTATCCATTAAAATAAATGAAGTGTATGTGTCATTTAAGGCTTCATAAATAGAAAAAATAGGTGATGAGGTAGCTTTATTGATGAGGTAATTTAGAAATAGAGATGAAAACCAAAAGAGTTTAAATAGGTAGTAGAATTTTCAAAATGTGCAAAAAGTGTTAAGTTGTGAAATTAACAAATAGTGAAGCGTGTTATGTAGACCTGGGAAGATCAATCACAACCAATTTGAAAATATGCCTTTAAGAGGCATCTAACAAGATTAAGATTACCTATTTGAACAAACCAAACAACCCTCAAAGCTTGACAATAATCAGAAGTTAGATTTCACACTTTCACCCCTTGAACCCTAGTAGTAGTGGAAACTCAGTTTTTTCCCAATAACTGAAATGTTCTAAAAACCAGACAAAATCTTGATATTTTTAGACACCCATTTTAGATTTATTACACATATCTCAATTTTAAGTACAAGTCCTTTGGACCAAATCCCCAAAAACACCCCTTGTAGGCTAACCTAATTAGGCTTATTAGGCCTAATTTGTAAAGCAACATTCCCTCAAACTTATCATAGGACCTTGAAACCTTGAGGTAGCATTTATTAGGTTCTCAAACCTCCAAAACCACAACTATATTCCTCTGGTACAGACAAATTCATGTCAAACCTGAAAACCCTTGTTTTATGCACTATTCAAGAGGGTTTATTGAATATGCTACTTCCACAACCTCCCAAACTTTAAAACCAACTTGAAAAAAATACATTAACCTTGCACATGCCTAAAATTTCAAAACATCATGACCTCCCATAGATATTCTTCCAAACACTAGGCCTAGGCCCTCATTCACATGCATTTTTGTTCACAAAACTCACTGTAGCAGTAGGTTTATTACTCCTATTTCTTTCCTAACACTCAAATAATGCATCCTACAATTAAATCAGACATCATAGGGTCCCTTACATGAGTTAAAGTTTCCACAGAAGATGTAAGGGCCCTTTAAATCATGTTTTATTCACAAAACCCTCAAAACAGGGGTTCCCGGGCGGTGCACAAGAAAACCCTTAAAGAAAGCTTCAAAGTATTTATCAAGCCCTAAAACTAGATGTAAATCATAGAAGACTAATGCCCCTACACTATTCCAAAAGAGACTTGCATAATTCAAGACTGTATGTTACCGTACACATCAGGAAAAAACCAAAAAACATAGAAAATTATTGCTAAACTTGAGATGTCAATATATTTTCTTCTCAAAAACTCTAAATCAAACTTACATTCTATGTATAAATTCCATTTAAAGGCTTCTTCTTCACATCCCACTGACCAACTACCTTGCAACTGAATTTCAAACCCTTAATGACCATTGAAGGCCAAGTTTACATCATTTACACATGATATAACAACAATATTACTCATAGTTTGCACCCCTAACACCTATAACTCACTAAAACCACACCGATGGCTTTAAATGAGCCTTATTACATCCACAAAACACTAATCTTGCACACTTTATATGTAAATTCAAAAACTTTCCTTCAAAGGCTACAAAGATACTTTAGTGCAAGATCACCATTTTTTACATTTTAACACCTAAACTCAAAAACTCAACCTAAGACATGCTTAGTGGTCTTGATTGACCTTATTCAAGACAAAAAAATCTCAAAGAATCATCCACCTACCTATTAACCTCCTAATTACCATCAAATGATCAAATAAAGAGGATGAGGTGTAGGTGCTCCTACACCAGGGTTGTAAAAGTGTATTAAAGAGGGAGACCTGTTATACCTTGCATAACCACCCCATTTTGTGTTGGAATAAAAATGGGTCCCCCTTTCTTTTTTTTTGTTTTTCATTGTTTTTGGTTGTCTGGTTGGGTCTTAGGAGTTCTTTTTTTTTCTCCTAAGTCTTTTTTTTCTGTTCTACCAGAGCCGGGACTCGAACCAAACCTTAACATGGAATTATTTCAGGGTTTCTTGTTTGGATGTAGTTCCGGATCCGACTCCGCCCTTTTCTTCTCCTGCCTCCATTTGTTGGTTGTTTTTGACTAACACTTGTGTTGGTCTGTTCCCTTGTTCCCTTGGTCATTTCCTTGTGCTTTTTCTTTGTTCGCTTTCGTGGGACCGGATCTAGGGTTGGAAATGAAATGGGAAGTTTTTAAGTTTCCATTTTGTGATCCTGACCCGACTCCGCTTCCGATCTCTTTTCCTTCTCACTCTTTGTTGTTTTGGGTGGGTCCAGTGTTCGCTTCGGTCCCGTTTCCATTTTTTTTTGTTGTTCTTTGCTTTTGATGGGACCGGATCCAGAATCAAAATGGAACTTTGAACTTTGAACTTTGCAAAAGTTCCATTTTGGTTTTGTCTCTGCTCCTGCCTCTGTTTGTTGTTTTTGGTCGGTTCTTTTTTCGGAGGCGGAACCAGGGTGGGAAGTGAAATATGGAACTATTGTTAGTTTCTCTATCTTGTTTCTGACCTGACTGCGACTCCGTCTTACCTTATGATGTTCCGTTGACTTGACTTAACTATCTAACCACGTCGTTCACTCTGCCCCGATCAACCGCATTTATGGCATTAAATGCAGCCTGTTCGCATGGATTGTGGATTAAAGGTGTAATTATGCTTAAACTATTTCATTATTATTATTATACAAAGTGTTTGAGAAAATTACAACCAGGAAACTCTCAAGAGAATTGAGGTGATCACAAGGCAAATTGTGGAGTGAATCATTGCAAATTTATGATCAATTCTAAGGAGCATCTTGAGGTAGGTTCCTTGTCTTTTCTTTCTTCCATTTTGTTCTTTGACTTGTGTCATTTTGGCGTGTTCGCAGGAGGGTTCTTTTTGTGAATTTGTTCACTCGGTTGGTCTTTGTTTTTGTCTTTTGTTTGGTCTTTGGTTCTTTCTTTCTTTTTGTCCTGTTCTGTTTTGTTCTGTTGTCTTTCCATTTGTCATTTTTTTTGTTTTGTCGTTTGGTTCAGCTGTCGCTTTCATGACAAGGTTCATTTTTCATGCTCTAGTTTTTTTTTACTAGGGTTGTGATTTTGAAGGGGTTTCCTTGCTTAGCTAATGTTTTTCCGTTTTGTAACCCTATTATGGTTTTGTCACTTTGATTTCGGGTTCTTCATACCGATTTCTCGTTGTGCCCTAGTTTCTGGAAATAGGGTAGTGGACGAGTTAGGGTTTTACGGTTTAGGTTGTTCTTGGTTTAATGACTTCTTTATGGAGGAGTTGTTGGTGGTCTAAATTACGCTATTTCTAGTTTCCATTGGGACCCATATGACCTAGGGTTTCACTATCCATATGATCATCTTGTTTTCAAGATTCTTCACTAATTATTTTTATTCAATTCTCAGTCTTTATTATGATGACTATTTGTACTCTTGGTTGGAACCGGATCTGGGGAGGAAGTTGAACTTGTTTAACTTTTGCTTCTGATCCAATTCCTATTCCCATTCCACTTCTAAATTTTTCTTTAATCTGCTCTAGTTGCTTATTTTGACTGTTTGTACTCTTGGTCGGAATCAGATCCGAGGAGGAAGTTGAACTTGGAAGCTAATTTTTGGTTTTGTCTAGTCCTTGATCTGGTCCCACCTCTGAAGGCAAGGTTTTGTTTAGTTCTCATTCCGGTCCTGCCTTATACACTGTTTGTTCTGTATCCATTCTTAATCCCGACCCTGCCGGATGATATGAAACATTGTCTATGCCTGATGCTTCTCTAGTCCCGCCTCTGATAAAGGCATAGTTTGACCAAGTATTATCTTAGGAGGATGGAGAAATGGTTATATAATTGACTAACTTAGATGCTTTGTTCGTTTAATACAGGGAATTGTTGTAGGTATTAAGAGATGTCGAGAGTATTAGATGAGGCCTCTCAAAGGAACCAACCAGGGGAAACTTCATGGAAGAGATCTAGGCCAAAGAAGATCAAAGTAGAACAACTCCCATATACCTTGAGATGTAAACATAGGGAGGTCGTCCTCACAGCTAGCAAAATTGATTTTGATTGGACTGATATCACTGACACTAATTTGGGTCCTTTCAACCATGAAGAATTGCTTGAGGAGACTTTCACTGAGGAGCAGGTCACACTAAGGACAGAAAGGATTGTTCAATCTGGGTTGGCACATGTTGCACTCTTCCCTCTATCTATTCAATGCCCGGAGTTGATTCTTGTAGCAGCTGGAGCATATAACCCTGCTACTAGGCAGTGTGTGGATGTGAAGGGCAATGTCATTATTGACTTCACACACCCAATGATCAAATTCCTATTTCATATGCTTGATCCCAAGATTCCTAGACAATTAAATGAGGCAGAGGCTCTGAAGCTTTACAGTGATAACAAGGAGAGGAATAGACTCTACATGAATAAGAATTGGATGAGAGTGGAGAAGAAATCTCTGACCAAGCTTCCAGACCAACCTAAGAGGGTGTATTTTAGTAAATAAATTGGAGATATAATCATGTTCCTATCTAGGGTGTTTGGGAAGAGGGATGCTTCACTATTTAAGGAATGGATGTTTCCTTTTATCCAAGCTATTTTAGATGGGAGGCAACAATTTAATTGGTCAATGATAGTGTCTGATAGCATTCACAATCAAATGATAAGGGTGAGAGAAACCAAGTGTTTCTTTATGACCTCCTATGTGGTCTATGCAGCTGCCAAAGTGGGAATCTTTCCTGGACTTCAAATAGTGGGTATATTAGGAGAAGCCCAAGGACAAAAGAAGGTGTGGGAGCATTATAACCAGCTCACCTTGCAGGCATCTAAGCAATATTATAGAAGGGTAAATGATTCTTTTCTTTATGTCATTATCAATAAACTTAATGGTGATGTTGGGTATAGACTTAGCAGGGAGGCAATGGCTTTTGTGAACGAATGGGGACACTGGTTTATCCAATACCCCACATTCACTTACTTTAGGTTAGTAGGCTTCGATGGTCATCCCAATTTACTACCCAGGTGTTGTGGTGATAGAATCATCTTGATGGAATTTATTTATCAATCCTTGGCTGTAAACCTCTAGTTTAGCAACAAACATAAGACTGGGTGCACAAGTTTCCAATGAAGCTAGGATCCTTTTGTTGTCCACACATTTAGGCAAGTAAGGTTGTTTGTGATGAATTAGTTTATCTGAAGTTGGGCTTGTACACTGCTAGGAAATACTATGATCCCAAGCACAAGATGAGGGCTTTGCTCCCCAGTGTCTTTGAGAAGCACTTCAATATATTGGAGGATTTTTGGGAGGACTTGTAGGATGACTATGATCTGCGAAGGAATAATTATGAAAGGATATCTATCCCACTCCTGATTGAGTTTGGGATAAAGGAAGATATTCCTGATATATTATCTAATGACAGGATAGTTTTGGATCTCGGATATGATGTAGATAATATTAGAACTAAGGATCTTTATCTAGTTGATTGGAGTGCAAATGAGACAGTTGATATAATGCCGATTGCCAGACCAGTGCTCGATAGGAGTATCCAATGGGTAAGTTTAAGGGTTAATCAGGCCAAGGCATCATCATCAAAGAAGAGGAAGGCTGGTACCACCCAGGGGTACAAAAGGGTAAGAAGAAGGGTGGCACCTAAGGAACCCTTAGAGTTTTTGCCTTCTAAGCAGCAAGAAGAGGAGGTGGTTCCTCAAGACTTTTCAGAGGTGCATGAAGATGAAACAACTATGGAGGGAGTCGTTTCTACATCTGCTACAAAAGAGGCACCTACTCAGCCCTTTGATACATAGGAGTTAGGTCATGAATCACAAATGGGAGCTCTTCATGGTGAAGCAAAGGCCTTGAGGAAAATGGAGGATGAGGTGGAGATACATAATATAGAAATAGATTTAGAAAAGACTCCCTCAGATAAAGATCATCATGTATCAACATCTTTGGATATGATGCATGATGTAGGCACTAAACACATGTTGACTGAAGAGGATCAATGGAAACTCTTTGAGGAGGAAAAAATAGAAGCCGATGCTAAAGCACAAGATGAGGCATCAACTAAGCTGCAAGAAGAAGGGGCTAGAGGACAATCTAAGTTGGCAGCCAAGCAAAAGGAGTTAGAAGATAAAGTGAAGGCCGATAAGTTAGCTCAACAGCAACAACAAAAAGAGCAAGAACTCAAACTTCAAGAAGAAAGGGATAGGTTGGTATTGCAGCAGAAAATTCATGATCTTGAAGAGGAAAAAGCTCAGCAAAGAAGAGAAAAGGAAGTTGTTGAAGCTAAACTAAAGGAACAAGAGGAGGCCTATAGAAAGAAGGAAGAGCAAGAACGCCTGAAAAGGGAAAAGGAGGCTGTCGAGATGGCTGAACATGCAAAGAAATCCAAGGAAGCATGAGATTATGTTGAAACTTTGAAAAAGCAATGAGATGAAATGTTAGAAAAGAAGAAAGAAGAAGAAGAATGCTTAAGGCAGGAGCTGGAGGCTAAGAGGTTACAAGATCAAAAGGATAGAGAGGAAGCAGAAAAGCTAGCACTGGAAGGGGAGCAAGGTGATCAACAAGTGTGTAGGAGGTTGATTCTCAACCAAAGCTTACATTGTTGCAACCCCTATCTTCCACCACTATTGCTTCCTCTTCAGCCCAGGCAGCCACTATCCCTATTGCTCCTACTTGGCTAAAATTGGATTTGGAGAGAAAACAAGTTGTTCAACCATAGTCATTGAACTGGGAAGAAATGATGAAATAAATTGGGAAAGAGAAGCCAAAGAAGAAGTCTCGGGTTCTTCACTCCACTAGGCTCACTGAGGCTAGAGAGATCATTGTTGAATGTGCTATTCCTGTAATGGAAAAGAACTACGATGACATGCAAATGACTGATTATTAGTTGGGAGCGGTAAATTTGGGAAAGCCTACAAGGAATCAACAAATGAGTTTGATTGATATTGTGGCCTCTTCAACCAAAGCCTGGATGATCAAGGACAAGCAAAGGAAAGATGAGCTTAAGGCTCAATTGGATCAGCTTCATGGTTTCTTGAAGGATGTTTCTAGTCCCATTTCTCAATAGGCTGCATCTCCTGAATTCCTAGTCTTGTTAATAAAGAGGGAAGCTGATGATTTGATTCAAATGAAAAGCAAGGTGGGAATGATGGATAAATGGTTGGATAAGCTCAATCAGGAGGTTGATGATATTCTTGTTGAAGGCTCTAAGATTCATGAAGCTGCTCTCGAGTTAGCAGAAGATCTAGACCATCAAGGTAAGGATTTGGACAAGCAATATGGTGAATATAAAGAATATGTTAAAAGGCTGAAGGATATTAGAAAAGTGCCCAAATCTGCCTTGTTAGAATATTAAATTCTTGAGCAAGGTAATGAAGATTTTGTGGAAAAGACTGCGAGTATCATAAGATACAAATCTAGAGTTATGCATGGACAGCAGGAAGAAGTCCGAGAAATGAGAAAGGACTTGCATCAACAGATGGTTAAGTTAGAGGCAGTGGTAGCCATTATAATCAACATGGATCCCTCAAATAAAGAAGGCCTATCTTTGGATAAACTAAGGGAGAAATGGAGGGGCAGGTTTGAGGAAATCATGCAAAAGGGAGATGATGGAGAGAGTTTATTACTTGATCAGTTTATGGATAGTTGGGAAGAGATAAGAACTTCCAAAAAGGAGTTGATCGAGCTAAAGGAGACACAAAGTTTGGTTTCTGCAGAGTTTAAAAGAATCAAATTTGAAGGTCACTGGTTGGATGGCCCGGATTTGGATACTCTTCAGTAGGTATTCTCCAATTACGACGAGTACATTCAGGAGCATCCAGAGAAAGAGTAATTGACTCTTGGTGTCATACTCCATTTTCTCTTCTCCCCTTTCTGTGGATGTTGACATAAGCTCTACTCTAAGTCTGATCCGTGTGCTTTATCTTCTTCTTGAAGTATCAGATTCTCCTTCTTACAATGATGTAATCAGCCTTGAAAAGGGGTTCTTAGGTCCACTTCTATGTTCAGTTCTGACTCCATGAATTGTGGATCTAGATTAATGATGATAAATTTGTGCATATGGCACCCTATATGTACTATTAGAATCTACTTTGTAAAGGTTGGCTAATTGAAGAAAGATAAACCACCTGAGAATAGAAGATAAAAAACTAGATCTAGGATTTTCAATATTTTAGAAAGATACTCTGAATAGTTTAGTAAAAAGCTTAGTTTTACAAGTTCTCATATGTTTTCATGTCAAGACTTTTAAAGTTTGGATCCTTTTTTTTTTGGATAAGGTTAATGATATATGATTAATCCATACGCTAGTGTTTTGTTGTGCTTAATTGTTCTTTATTTGATAAAAATCAATAGAAGGTATTGGATTCAAGGTCATATCATTGGATTATCTGTAAATTGAATTGTTATTGTATTCATTTTGATCTGTGTTTTGAATAATGAGTGAACAATTTGTTTAAGTAAGTTTAGTGAATGGTGATGATATCTGAATTAGCATTATGGAATGTGTGCAATAGCGTAGTTTACTCTATGGATTGCATCTTGCTGTAATTGTGGTTAGGTAGGATGAACACTCATTGTTGATCTGTATGTCTAGATACATAAGTATTTTATTCATGTTTCTGTGATTTAAAGCTCGGTTTCATCTCTTTCTTTTATTTAAAAACCCCCTCAAATGTAGACTACCTGATGTTATGCATTCTTGTTCTTTATTACCAGCAAAGGCCCCTTGAATATTGCAATCACATTGACCATTGAGCAATGTCAGCATAGTTGAGAACCAACTAGTAGGACCTTGGGAGTTAGATTGCTATATGTTGCCTTTCTCTTTCAAGAGAAATAGGATAGTAATATTATGTTTAATGTTGTTGTGTTGTTTTGACCATCAAAAAGACCAATGGTCACCTCTTTCAAATGTTAGTTTTGGAAGTTGAATTGGTTTGTTTTAGGAGAGAAACATTATCAAAGGCCATGAGAAACTTGAATGGAGGATGATCCTTGGATTGGGGGTCAAACCAAATGAGGAAATGTTGAGTTTTTTTTAAGAAAAATGCGGTTTTGGTGAGTAAAATTGAGTTTTTGAGTTGGGCAGCATTATTTTATGTTATATTGAGCATGAGAAGGGTATTTTAGGCTTGTTTGAATAGTTTTCAAGTTTTGGAGTGTTTGGAAAGTTCTACTTTCAATAAAACCTAGGGTTTCTAAGCCTATGAAGAGGGTCTTATGGTTTTGCTGGTAAGTGATTGAATCTTTGCAATCTAATGCTATAATTTGAAGTTTTAACAAATATAAAGTGTTTCCCCAAGGTTTCAGGAGATTTGGACAATTTTTGAAGGTGGCCCCTTTGTAAAAGTGGGCTAATTTGGGCCCTTAAAAGCGTAGAAAACCTGATTTTTGAAGTTTTGTACAAAAAAAGCATTGGTAATTGTTGGATATGTTGAAAGTATTTGTAATGGGTCCCTAATGTGTGTTGTTTTATGAGTTGAAAGGTTGTGTGAGTGGAATTATACCCAATTGAGTGACTTTGATATGCTACAAGAAATAGAGTGCATATGTTGAATGAAGAGGTCTTGATGAAATTGTAAATTGGAAATTGTGTTTGTAGATTGGATTTGTGTGTTTGTGTGTTGCAGGCCTCCCCCTACTACATTAGGAGTATATTCTAATTTTTTAGAGACATGTATGGAAAATTTGGTAGCATAGACAAGGAAATCAACTGGTTTGTATAACTATTTAACAAAATACCTCAATGAAAGCTTTGGAAGCATACAAAAAGTAAGTCAATTGTTAAATAACAAAATTCCTCAAAGAGATGTGGTTTAAAAATGTAATTGGAAAGTGTATAGAATTGTGTAATTTAAAATTTCCATTGACAGTACCTAAGGTTGTAACTTGACAAAAAAACAATGATCAACATGGAATATGCAATAAAACAAAAATGAAAGCAAGCCATAATAGAATGAAAAAAATGTACAAAGACTTCACATACCTAAAAGACCAGAGTTTCAAATGGAGGAGTTCTACCCAATTATGTAGCCTTTGGTTCTTCTTTCCTCAAACTCCTCCACAATTTGACTTTTTAAAAAGCTTGTTCCCCTCCAAACTTCAATTGTATATTAGTTATCACTAGAATTCAAAATTGAATTGATATTATATGCCTTTCAAAGTGAAAACTATGCTATTTCATGCAAAGGTGGTGGAAAGATCATGAAAAAGGGGGTGTAATCTAAAAATTATGCATGGACATTCACTCAATCATCAAAAAGCTACTTTTTGTCAGAGCACGCGTAGAACTAGGAGAATATGCAGGATGTGGGCACCCATCATGGGTATATTATGTTTTTAACCATTTTTAGTGCAAGACATAACACACTTCTGTTATAATGTGAGCGCATTATTTCTTGCTAGAATGGCCATGTCTCTACTTCTTAAAAATGTGTACGCATTATCATAAAGTTGGTTTTTTTTATAGATTTATTTTCTCTCATTCAATATACTCTATCCCACTCTCTCCCACCCTCTCTCCCACTCTCTCCCACTCTCCCACTCTCTCCCACACTCTCCCACTCTCTC
>VDFB02088453.1:0-12967 GCA_007258455.2 Sequoia sempervirens | reverse complement strand
TGAAGGAAATTCTTTTAGAATCAATGAAATGCATAAAGCATATAAGGTAAATGCACAACTTTCTATTTTTGCACTTTATTATACTATATTTTGGTAACTTCCGGGATAGAATATTGAAGGTGGATCCACAGAGACGATAGTTTTACCTTTTCTGAAACTACCACTTGTTTCTTTTATGCTTGGCCAAGCACTTGTACCATTGAAATAGATGGATTTGTTTTAAAAGCCTAGAAATATATGTATTTGAGTCTCTGCCACCTCCTGTTGCGAGAAATATGTTTTCTCATTTTAGAAATGCATATAGGCACGAGGCATGCATCGAGAGTTCCCTCCTATTTTATTGTGTTAGGTTGCTAGGCTCCTTATGCAGGGCCAGGGATTCCTTCGAGTTAGGAAGGAACCCGGGGAAGTCATGTAACTTCGTAAGCGGGTTAAAAGGTGCCCGAATCACTCTTGGCCCCAGCTTGCAAGAAGACCAATGATGTCACGGCGGTTGGAGGATCAAAGTTTTTATTTTACTATTTATGTACTTGAGTATCCTACTGGAATGGCTTGTGAAGCCCTTTGTAAATGTAATTGTATTTGGAATTTGTTATTGCAACATTGAAATAGATGTGTTATTAAGATTTTGATGTAACATTGATACAAATTTATTTATTGAAGTTATTGAATGTGAGTATTTATTGGTTTATTGATCTCTTTTGAGTATGGGTGAATATATGTAAAAATGCATTGATATACTTGGCCATGTGCATAATCATGATGAAATGCAAATGTTATACTTTATATACAGAAAATGCAATTTGTTTTAATTCTTTTACATTGAGTTTATTTTGAAAACTCTTATTAATGGAATAATTTATAATGTAAACCTGTAGAAAGGCATTGAACAATTTAAAATGCTTTTGCTCATCTCACAAGTGTTACATTTTGGTATCAGAGCGGCAAGGTTCAACTCTAGGACCTATGCCTAACTACATATTACGTTGTGCTTTAACCAGGGTAACCTTAAATGGAGAATAGAGTGTACCAGCGGACTGGAGGATCTCGTGGGGATCCCAATGATAAACTAGACCAAATTTTGTCCTTGCTGCAAAGTCAGGGGGCTAGAATTGAGGAACTAGAACAAGAGAGGAAAGTTGGTTGTCAAGGGTTAAACACAAATGAAACCGATGGAGGAACAAATGTTGAACCACCTGGAAATGAAGGAAATCTAAATAGGGTGGCTGAGGAGTTGGGAAAAGACCTAAAGAAGGTCGCTCCTCCGAAATTTGATGGGAAAACCCTTGGAGATGGAGCAAAATCCTGGGTTATAGAAATGGAGAGGTATTTTTCCCTACGTAATCTATCTGATGAAACAAAGGCTGAATGGGGTTCTTATCAGCTCACCGGTGAGGTTGCTACTTGGTGGGAAAATCAAAGGGCGGATAAGCAGTTTATGCATGGGAAGGTAACTTGGGATAAGTTTCTACAGTTATTTAGGAAGAGGTGGTTACCACAATCTTACTTTGATAAGAAAATGATAGAATTCCAAGTGCTCATACAAGGTGGCATGACAGTGACTCAGTATTAGGAAAAATTCTCTCACTTGCTCAAGTACGCACCCCAGTACCAACATGATGAGAGGTTTCGAGTTCAAAAATTTATTTTGGGGCATAGACATCAAATTGGAAATGAAATAGATCTGCATAATCCGGCCACCATGGATGAGGTTTTTGATTTGGCAATTAAACAGGAGCACAAGTTGCAGCAAGCTGCTAACTATAAGAAGAGCAAGGAAGCCAAGTATGGCAATAAGAAGTTCCAAGGAAATCATTAGGGAAATAACAATCAGGGTAGTCAGAGCAAATAGGACAATCAAGGGAATGATAATAGGCAAATCAGAAATCTGAAGAGGGATGGTAGTCCTCAGGACCGCAACGATGGAAATAGGAACAATAACAAGAGGGGCAATTTCAATAAAAGGAATGATAATAACAGGAGAGATTTTTCTGACAAGCCCAAAGCACCTCGTGGGGGTTGTTACACCTGTGGTGTTGAGCATTACGCCAGTATGTGCCCTCAGAGGAATAACAAATAGAATAACAGGAATCAGCATCATATTCATGTGGTGGTTGACAATCGCCAAGCAGATTATCAGGCCACTCCTATCTAGCTATCAGGTAAATTGTTTGGATGCCCTATTTTTGTTTTGATTGATACTAGTGCTACTGATAGTTTTGTAGATCCTCATGTTTTGACTAAGTTATCAGTTAGACCGAGTTATATGGCAAATTCTTGGAAATTTTAGTACAGAAACCAGGTAGAGAGGAAGGTAGAGCAATGCATGTATTTCAATAATCTTGAACTCCCTAACCTTCAAATGCAAGTGAATTTGTATGTAGCACCGTTGGGGTCTTACGATGTAATATTAGGGATAAATTGGCTCTCTGAACATAAGGCTCTTGTGGATTGGGAAGAGAAGTCAATAAAGTGTCTTGATGACCGAGGAAACCATGTGAAGCTTTGTGGCATTAAAAAGACTTTAGAACTTAGGCAAGTCTCCGCCATGCAGTTGAAAAAGGCAAGTCAGAAGGGATGCACTATCTTTGCAATAAAGGTCAAGGATCTTGATGAGAAAGAAACCTCAATTAATGATCATCCCATTCTGAAAGAATTTGAGGATGTTTTTCCTGTAGAGCTAACTGAGCTACCGCCTAGGCGTGTGTTTGATTTTTCTATTGATTTGCTACCAGGGGCAGAACCTCAGTCTAAAGCTCCTTACAGGATGAACACGACAGAATTATTTGAGCTTAAGGCCCAACTGGAAGAATTGTTGAAGTAGGGATTTATTAGACCAAGCGTGTCGCCTTGGGGAGCTCCAGTTATTTTTGTGAAAAAGAAGGATGGGACCTTGAGGTTATGCATTGACTATAGGATGCTTAACAAGGTCACTATCAAGAACAAATACATGCTCCCACGCATTGATGACTTGTTTGACCAGCTGAAAGACGCCAAGGTATTCTCGAAAATTGATTTAAGATCGGGATACCACCAGTTGAGATTGAAGGAAGAAGATATTCACAAAACTGCCTTCAGAACAAGGTATGGGCACTACGAGTTTACGGTGCTACCATTTGGGCTAAGTAATGCCCCTGCAGCTTTCATGAACCTGATGAATAGTGTCTTCCGAGATTGTTTAGATAACTTTGTCCTAATCTTTCTTGACGATATCTTGATCTATTCTAAGTCAGAGGAAGAACATGAGAAGCATTTGAGAATTGTGTTGCAGCGATTGAGGGAACATAAGCTGTATGGAAAGATGTCTAAATGCACTTTCTTCCAATCTGAGGTGCACTATTTGGGACACGTTATTTCAGCAGAAGGGGTAACGGTGGACCCAGAAAAGATTAAGGCAATTATGGATTGGCCAGCGCCGTAGAATGTCTCCAAAGTTCGAAGTTTCATGGGTCTTGCAGGTTATTATAGGAGATTCGTTCAGGGGTTCTCGACAATTGCAGCACCCATCACTGCACTGCAGAAGAAAGAAAAGAAATTTGAATGGAGTGATAAGTGTGAGAGCTTTTCAGCTGCTTAAGGAGAAACTCACTACTGCACCCATCCTGGTTGTGCCCGATCCGAATGGCCATTTTATAGTTATTACTGATGCATCAGGGGAAGGGGTAGGAGTGGTTCTTATGCAAGAAGGGCAAGTGGTAGCATATGAATCAAGGAAGTTAAAGCAACATGAATTAAACTATGCACCACATGACTTGGAGTTGGCAGCCATAGTCCATGCTTTACAGATGTGGAGGCATTATCTCTTGGGAAATCCTTTTGAATTGAAGACAGACCATGCAGGATTAAGATATATCTTCACTCAACCCAATCTTAATGCCCGACAAAGGCGATGGCTAGAATTCTTGAGTGAATATGACTTTGGAATTGAATATATTAAGGGTAAGGAAAACAGGGTGGCTGATGCCTTGAGTAGAAGGAGGCACCTTGCAGCCATGGTTACCATAAAATCAGATTTCAGGCAGTAGGTAGTTCAATCCTCACTTGGGGATGAACATTATGAAAGGGTGAAACAAGCCCTAGGGGTGAATTCCTCGGATCGTCGATATGAGGGTTATGTATTTGAATCGGATGGGCTCTTGAGATTCCAGGGGCGGATGTACATTCCTAGTTCTGCAAACTTGAGAGAGTTGGTGCTAGAGGAGTTCCACAATGCACCATACTCAGGACATCCTGGTATTACAAAGATGATGGAAGGACTTAGGCCACTGTACTTCTGGCCAGGACTTAAAAGGGATATTACTTCATATGTAGCCCGATGCTTGGAATGCCAGCAAGTCAAGGCTGAGCATGTGCATCCGGCAGGACTCTTATATCCTCATAGGGTGCCAGAGTATAAATGGCAGGTTATCACTATGGATTTTATTCAGGGGTTGCCAATGTCTAGGAACCGACATGATACCATCTTGGTTGTGGTGGATAAGTTGACGAAGGTTGCTCATTTCATTCCTGGAAACCTCAAGGACGGTTCAATGGTTTTAGCAAGAAAATTTGTTCAGGAAATCTTCCGTTTGCATGGAGTGCCAGAAACGATCATTTCAGATCGAGACACTCGGATGACTTCCAGGTTTTGGATCACATTGAACTCTTCCCTAGGAACTAAATTGAATTTCAGTTCCGCATATCATCCTCAGACCGATGGTCAGACAGAGAGGGTGAATCAGGTAGTAGAAGATCTTCTCCACATGTATTGTATGGAGCAGCAACATAAGTGGGAGGAGTATTTGCCTTTGGTGGAGTTCGCTTACAACAACTCCTACCATGCTTCTTTGGGTATGGCACCTTTTGAAGCTCTTTATGGACGTAAATGTCGGACACCCATTAGTTGGGACAGGGTGGAAGACAGAGTTGTGATTGGCCCTGAGATGCTCAGAGAAATGGAAGACCAAATGAAGATCATTAAGGAAAAATTGAAACAAGCTGTGGATAGACAGAAAAGTCTAGCAGACAAGAACCGAAGCTTCAGGCAGTTCTCTGTAGGAGATAAGGTCTTTTTGAGGGTTCGGCCGCATAAGAGTTCAATCTCTTTCGGCAAGAACTCTAAGTTGGCCCCTAGGTTTGTTGGGCCCTTTGATGTTTTGGAGGTGGTGAATCCAGTTGCTTATAGGCTTGCTCTGCCACCAGCTCTATCCCAGATACATAATGTATTTCATGTCTCAGTACTTAATCCCTACCATCCAGATATTGCTCACATACTTGATTGGTGTGCATTGCAAGTTCAGGACCCAGGGGTGATTCAGGTGGAGCCCATCAGGATTCTGGAAGAGCGCAACGTTAAGTTGCGGAATAGGGACATTATGCAGTACAAGGTCCAGTGGGACCAGTATTCGGTGGATAATGCCACCTGGGAGAATGCTGAGGATATAGATAGAGTCTTTCCTCATTTGAGATCTTAGCATACTCTTATTTTCTTTCATGTAGAGACTTATGATATACTGGTATCTCAATTTTGTTGTGTAACTTGCTTTTAGACATTGAGACGATATCTCTTCCAAGTGGGGAAGGATGTCACGTCTCAGACTTTGATGTTGTTTTGTCCATGGCTTTGTGTGGATTTATTTTATGAATGATGGTGTGTGTTAGAGTAATATGATATAATACAATGCTTTGGTGTGTGGAAATGTGAAAAATATGTACTTTTGAAATTGTGAAAGCATTTTATTTTGAAAATATGCAAGATAGAACAAAATAGAAGTATTGATTTAATTATTGCTTTGATTTATATCTCTATATCGGTTACTAATACAATTTCGTTGTTGCACGCCTGAGTGCACTTGAGTTGCAGGTGGTCGAAGACCAAGAGTGTGATTGAGGAAAGAAGGCTAGCTTCCCGATAGGGTAAAAGAGGAAGAACTCTCGGTCACACACACAACACCTAAAAATCATATAGTTGCATTTAGGCAATGTCTGTTTTAATTTGATTGTTTTGAGTTACTTACAAAATAGGTAATAAATGGTTTGAATAAATAAATAATAAAAATAATAACATAAATATAAATTAATTATTAATTGTAGTTTTAAAAGGATTGTGATTTTTATTTATTTATTAAATCTATCTTAATTAACAAGCCAAATAAATATGTGTTTATGAAGTAAATATTTATTGAATTATCTATCCCACTTTCTGTGCAAATAATTGAAAATCTTTTTATTAAATTTTATTTATTTATGAAATTGAAATAAAATGGAAATATTTTATTTGCATATGTTTTAATTCAAAGTCCAAGATTAGGAGAGAGGAAACTAATATTAAATAGAAAAGACAGTCCCGAGAAAATTGGGTTCTGAAAATTCTTCTTAAAACCAACAATGTTCTCGGCAAGTGGCTATTTCTTTATTTTTGCATGTAAATATCTGCCAAGAAAATTATCCATCTGTCACTTTGAAAGGGTTATCATGACTCTCGGTAGAAGGGAATAAGGATTTAAGGTGGAGAGAATATAGAAGCTGGGGGAGAAAATAACCGGGGGCTCAGGGAGAAGGAGATTGAATGAAATTCTGGACATCTGCAACTGGAGTAATTTGCCAGGTTTTTCCATTCTTTTCTTTTAAACTAGTTTGAATTTTAGTATGAAATTGGAGAATTTGTATGCAAGATTTTGAGAAAATGAATACAAATGCCTGAGAAAATGTCTTCAAGTCTTATTTTTAAATCTGGGGAAAAACCTTCTCTTTATTTGTTTACATTTTTGAGAAAATGCCCAATTTCTTTCTTCTAGAATAGGGTTATATTCTCTTGCAATCTGTATTTCATGAAACTACCCTCATTTGCTATTCTTTTGTACAAAAAATTGTGAGAGAAAAGATAACATATGAAATTATATATATATATACAAGAATTTGCATTCCTGTGCATATATATATATATACTCTAAATTTTGCATGTAAACTTTTACCAGACATTATTTTGAAATTCTTTTGGAATGAATTTAATTGCAGTTGAATGTTGGGCAAATTTTTGTTTTTAAGAATTTGTTTTTTGAATGTATGGGGAAGGGATTTTAATCCCTAGCCCGTCCCAAGGGAAGGGACGACGCTGTGGGGAGGCTCGCGCCCTCCACATGCCGCGGCGATGTGGGGAGGCTCGCGGCCTGTGGAGGGGGCGCGGCCTCCTCACAGCCCGCGCCCTCCCTATGGGAGAGGCAAGGCCTCCCAGCATCCTTTGGGGTGCTTATACCTCATTTGAAACCATAAAAATCTATTCATTCTATGTGCGTGGCCATAAAAATGTGAGGGTGAAAATGAATATGATAATCTGTATTTTTTAAACATATATATATGTATATATATATACTTAGCTGTATAGATATATATATATATATATATATATATATATATATATAAATGTGAACTTGCACAGGTATAACCATCTTCAGAATGTGATATATTTCAGACAAATATATATATAAACATCTCAGTATCTTTGAAGCTGGAAATATGAAAATGTATCTCTAGGAATCATGCAAATTGGTGATATTCTTTTGGTCACATTGTCTTATATTTGCATACAGATGTAGATTTCTAAATATTAGCATACAATAGAAAACTCAGATGCAAATTTGCAAACCTCTGTTTTTCTGAAAGAATTATCCTATTTCTATATAATATTTTTAACCAGAAACTTGTAGCAAATTGGGAATTTCACTTTCAAATCAGCTTGAATTTTTGAAGATATAGAAATATATATAAATTTGATAACACTGTTTTATATAGAAAATGATTACTTCTACTTGTGTTCATACATTGAAAATATCATGATGTACATACATTTTTACATTTGAAAACCAAACTTGAACAAGAACATTCAAGAGAGTAGCTTGGAGTGAAAACAAACTTCTTTACTAAACAAGAGAAAATTTACTGAGAAAAGAGCAGATTTTATTTTAATACTGAAACTTTACAACCTATTCTTTTGTTCAACATGATAAAATGGAACTCAAAAGATGTTTTGAAACTCTCGTTTGAAACCAAAGCATGAATGGAAATCAGTTTGAAAAACATTTTATGAATGTGGATAAATGAAGGAAATTCTTTTAGAATCAATGAAATGCATAAAGCATATAAGGTAAATGCACAACTTTCTATTTTTGCACTTTATTATACTATATTTTGGTAACTTCCGGGATAGAATATTGAAGGTGGATCCACAGAGACGATAGTTTTACCTTTTCTGAAACTACCACTTGTTTCTTTTATGCTTGGCCAAGCACTTGTACCATTGAAATAGATGGATTTGTTTTAAAAGCCTAGAAATATATGTATTTGAGTCTCTGCCACCTCCTGTTGCGAGAAATATGTTTTCTCATTTTAGAAATGCATATAGGCACGAGGCATGCATCGAGAGTTCCCTCCTATTTTATTGTGTTAGGTTGCTAGGCTCCTTATGCAGGGCCAGGGATTCCTTCGAGTTAGGAAGGAACCCGGGGAAGTCATGTACTTCGTGGTTGGGCAGAAAAGGTGCCTGAATCACTCTTGGCCCCAGCTTGCAAGAAGACCAATGATGTCACGGCGGTTGGAGGATCAAAGTTTTTATTTTACTATTTATGTACTTGAGTATCCTACTGGAATGGCTTGTGAAGCCCTTTGTAAATGTAATTGTATTTGGCATTTGTTATTGCAACATTGAAATAGATGTGTTATTAAGATTTTGATGTAACATTGATACAAATTTATTTATTGAAGTTATTGAATGTGAGTATTTATTGGTTTATTGATCTCTTTTGAGTATGGGTGAATATATGTAAAAATGCATTGATATACTTGGCCATGTGGATAATCATGATGAAATGCAAATGTTATACTTTATATACAGAAAATGCAATTTGTTTTAATTCTTTTACATTGAGTTTATTTTGAAAACTCTTATTAATGGCATAATTTATAATGTAAACCTGTAGAAAGGCATTGAACAATTTAAAATGCTTTTACTCATCTCGCAAGTGTTACAAAAAGAAAGAAATATAGAAAGCAACTTAAAGGGATATGAAATTACAAGTTACATGAGTAACAACCATGAAAACAAACCGAAAAAATAGTTGTATTAGATGAACTCAAAAATAGATTATAAGTAAGTGATGACAAACCTTTAAATGCTATTTATCTAGTGGTCGACATAACTTGTCTATATTTATAAGTTAGACAACTTGTAAAATGTATAATTGTTGGTATGGGAAGGAAATTGGATTTTTGTTGATGTTTTTTATTCTCATGGATAGGTATTGAAGCACTTGCATGGGTGATAAAGCTTGTTTGGATAGGACCTGGAGACTTTTGAAAAGATGGGCAAGGAATTCAGAGTTTGTTGCAATGAATTTGAAGTAAGCGAGGCCCTCTGTAGTGAATTCAAAGGTAATTCAAAACCCTCATTGTTGAAAGTAAGATGATAGGAAACATAGGAATAGTAAACTCCAAATGAATGTAAGATAGATCTCAAAACAATTACTCATTATATCCTCTTCTTTTTGTTATGGTTTGTACTAAAAGTGACTATTTTCAACAATGTTTTGGCATCTCTATTTTCATATTTATGTTTTTTTATTTAAATTATAAACTAAATTAATATGAGAATGCACAATATTATAGATGGATGAGCATCAAAGGTTGACTACAAATCAATATCATGCATATGATGAGAGGGACATTGATAAATATCCATGTCCATGTAAAAATTATCTTGGTGGAAAGGTGAAAAAAAGAAATATGATAAGATATGGGCATAGTGGTATTAGCCCTTGGGCTTACAATTATTATGAAGATATGATAGAATGCCAGACTATGAGAGATGAAGAGGCAACAAACATAGATGAAGTGGCACCAAACATAGATGAAGAGGAAAAAATGTTTGATGAAGGGTTTGAAGTTGATAGAATGTTGAATGAGGTTCTAAATGATGATTGGACCAAGTCAATGGACAATACTTAAACCTATGTATGCCAATTTCAAGTTAAGTCATTTGACAACAATCCTTCAAATTCTTAACTTGCAAGTGGTGCATGGTTGGACAAATGAGAGTGTAGATCAGTTATTGGCATTATTAAGTTTATTGTTACTAGCTCACTCCACATTGCCAACAAAATGAAGTCAATGTAAAAATAAAATCAGTAAGCTCAGCTTGGGGTATGAAAACATCCACACATGTGTGAATGGTTGTGTATTATTTCACAAAAATCTTGCAAATGATAGTGAATGTTTGAAATGTCATGAACTAAGGTATAAACAAGGGTTGAAATTAGCTGTGGTTCCTAGAAAGTTTCTTCACCACTTTATGATAATCCCACAATTACTCTGAATGTATAGGTGCACAAACATTGCTCAACTTATGCAATGACATGCCCAAAATAAAAGCACTAATGGAAAACAACAGCATGTGCCTGATTCTAAGATGTGGATGGAATTTGATAACAAATGGCCTGATTTTTCTCAAGGTCCTCATAATATAAGGTTGGGTTTGGCTCTAGATGGGGTGAACCCATTCTCATATCAAAGTACTAAATGGTCAACTTGGCCAATGTTTCTAATAAATTATAACTTGCCTCCATGGTTAGCAATTAAACCATTTTTCTTAATGTTATCATTGATTATACTAGGAAAGAAAAGTGTGGCTTCAAATACAATAGATGCTTATCTAGAGCCATTATATGATGAGCTAATGGAATTGTGGAAAGGAATTGAAGCAATTCAATCTTTAAGGGATGGTCATTCAATCAAATTTACTTTAAGAGCTTCCTTATGTTGGACACTAGGAACACTGAGAGGGGGGGTGAATCAGTGTTCAATGATTTTGATTTCCAAAATAGATCTAAGACTAACAACAACAATAATTGATCTTCATATATTATTTGCAGCACATAACAGATAAAAACATGCAGTCACATCAATGAACACCATAACACCAAATATTTTTACATGGAAACCCTGTTAGGAGAAAAAACCATGGTGGAGATTAATCCACGATGTTTACTCTGTTAAAAGTAAGATAAAAAGAGAATGCACTTGCATTAGGCTCACTACTCAATAAGGAGAAGGCTCGCTGCCTTACAAAGTAAGATTGAAATTACAAAAAAAAATTGAACTAAGAGTACAACATTTGCAAATGCCTAGATTCAGTTCCAATGAAGCTCAAGATTAGATTTTGGATCTCCTGACTGGTTCACACTTCTGCTCTGCTTTGTATGCCAAAACTCTTATGCCCTCAAATAACTGATCTATCCCTTTTCGATCTCTTGATAACACATATACAAATATTACAAATTCTTGTCTCTATGCATACCAAAATGATTTTCTGATCTCCTTTATATATCCGCTAATCAAAACTTCAATGTATGTCGGCTTCACAACAAAAACCAAATATTCTTGCTTATGTTAGCACAAATCATAATTTATAATTTTATGCGTACCTACACAAGTCAGCTAGACTTATAGTAGGGACCCACACAAAGATTCCAAAACATAAGATATAGCAAAATAGTTACTCCACATACATCCACAATACGCCACACCAAGCATGTCGGCCACAATGGAAAATAAACCATGAATCATGCTACCGAACCTTCTAACTCGAACTCTGACTAATACAACACCAAAAAACTCTTTTGTAGGATAGTGTACGTGCTAAGAAAACTTCTCTAGAGATCCACACCATGAGATAGTGATCTGGTGAAGTGATCGGATCAACTTACCAACTAGATGACCTGTTCTTCACTCTCTCTATCGGTAGAATACAAAAACTTAGATTCCTTCTTGGTATAAACACCACTGACACTACGGACCATACTGCCGACTTTGGTTGCCATCAATGAAAACAAAAGTAGCCAAAAATGATCTCTCAAAATGATATGCCAACAATCTCCCCATTTGGCATTGATGGCAACACTTAGTGAAAAATTGACTAAGTGTCAAAACCAAAAACTTATCAAAGCAAAAATTACTACTTCCCCTATGAATGTCAAGAAATTTTTCACTCCATTCTCTCCCCCTTTGACATCAATGACAAAGCTCTACTAAATCCGTTGTACACTTCTCTTCTTATTCTATCCCCTATAATATTTTACTGCACTTTCTCTTACTCCATTCTATCCCAAATCGATGATGCAAAAATTGATCAAAATTTTGACAATTGCTACAAAAATTTAGAAAATTATTTTATACTTAGCTTTCATTTCTAGAAGGAATTTCTTCCAAGAGTCCACTACAATCCCAATGGATATGATCAAGCTATTGTTCTCTGATGTTCTGTCAATGATCTGAACAAGACACTCGGGAATAGTGATTGCTTCTTCCAGCTTTCCTTACTTAAGAATTTCAATCATTTGTTCTAATCTCCCTTCAATTATGTCTTTAACTTTCCAAAAGGCATCAATGAGAGTATTCCTAGCAAAGTGAACCTTTGCATGCTCAAGTTGTAGATCATGATCCTTCTTCTTTACATCTCCATTCTTGTCTAAAAGCATAATGTAGTCTTGTCTAGTCTTAACAAGCTCACTTTCACTTTCTTCTAGCTTATCCTTGTACTTTCCTACCACATGAGGCCACCTAAGACAATAGTTAAAAACTTTATTTTCCGAATCAATGCACTGTCTCAGCTCATTCATTTTCTTCTTCAGGTTGGTGAGAGATAATATAAACTGCATTTTTAAATGGGGAATTATTTCTTCTTCTTTCCTTTCTAGAGGCACAAAATCCATAGCTACCTTAACACACTCAATCAATTCTTCCAAGAGAAAATCTTGCAAACTCTCCAACTCAATATTGTTATTAGAAGAGTATCTTGCTAGAGTGATTTCAATGAAATCATGTTCATAGGATGGTCCATTCATCCATATGTCAGAAATATTTTGCATACCATCCTCATCTTGAATAATTTGCATTATCTTTGACTTGAATAGAGCACCTTCTTCATCACTATCTTTAG
>VDFB02088451.1:0-13776 GCA_007258455.2 Sequoia sempervirens | reverse complement strand
TTTTCTTGTTGTCATTAAATCCTTTGGGGAATTTCATATGTTTAAGATAATACACAATATCAGTATACCATGGTGTGTGTTCAATACTAGTAATCATATTATCTTCATCACTTAGATTGCACACTTGGGTAGCTTCAATGTTTGTTTTAGCCATTAATTTGGCTAATCCTTGTCCTCTGACTAGCTTGATGATTTGGATCTTTATGTCAAACTCTTGAATTCTATTGATCCATCTACATCTTCTCCTAGTGACCTCAGCTTGTACAAACACATCTTTAACTGCAGCAATGGGGACATATGCAATTATTTTTGCTCCTACAAGGTAGGTTCTAAAGAATTTTATTGCTTTCACTAGAGAATGTGTCTATTTTTCTATAATTTCATAGTTTAATTCTGCTCCTTGGAGAGATTTATTGACAAATGATATAGGTTGTTCATTACCCTCATCATTATTTTGTAACATTATTGTTGCAATTGTGTGATAAGACGCAAATGAAAAGATTTGAAAAGGCTTACTGAAATTAGGGGACTTCAATATTGGGGCCTCCTTAATTTCTCTTTTGATGGATATGAATGCATCTATGGCCTCAGCAGTCCAATCAATCTTTGCACCCTTCTTTAACATCTTTGATATTGGCTTCACTATCTCAGCAAAGTTTGATATAAATCTTCTCACAAAATTGATTTTCCCAAAGAATGATTGGATGGCTTTAACTATCTTAGGAATAGGGATATTTTCAATGGCTTCCACCCTTTCTAGATCAATCCTTACCCCTTCTTTGGACACTATGTGCCCTAGTAACTTTCCCTCTGTTACTGCAAAATGACATTTTTTAGGATTTAGGGAGATGCCATATTCAATGGCTTTGATGAAATTTTTTTCCAAGTGCTCAACATGGTCTTTTACCTTCTTTGAATATGTAGTTAATCCATCCCGGTACACCACCATTATTACATTAATTAGATCAGCAAATGCAACATCCATAGCTCTTTGAAAAGTTGCACCAACATTTGTGAGTCCAAATGGCATTCTGACATATACATACGTTCCCCATGGTGTGGTGAAGGTCATTTGTGGCCGTTCTCACCTTTGACCTTCACCTAGCTATAACCCTGTGTAACTATCCATCATAGAGCCAAAGAAATTTCACATCTCGCGGACTAAAATTACATCCCTCCATGTTTTGGCGGGTAGTTGTCCTGAAGAAGAGATGCTATCTAAGTTTTAGAAATCTACACAAAACCTTCTTTTATAAGTTCCACTTTTTCTTCTAAACAGTAATGTAAAATTAGAGTAATCTTCAAGATGAAATTTTGCCCAGAATAGGCTTGATGATGTTCCCCCTTCCCCTGCTTCAAGTTCCTCGCTTTACTTTAGCCCAGCGTAGGATTTATGGGTATTTGTTTCTCACTAAAAGGTTTTATATGGCGTTCTTAAATGGATCTCGCTGTTGGAAAAATATGCTTTGAGATCTATCATACATCATGCAAAGAAATGCTTATATTTCCTTAATAATGCAATCAACATTTTTTTGATTGTTGGGCTTTTATTTTTTCCAATGTACACTCTTTTTGGTGCCAATTTAGTGCCCAAGTTGATTTCTTCAATGTCTTCCCTTTTTACTAGTGTTTGTTTCATAAGGGCTTGGTCATTTCCATCAAACACCCTCTCCAATGCCACAAGTCCTTTAGGAATCTTATTATTCTTGAGTTGAACAACTTCTTTTCCAAATACAGTTTTCTTGTCATTTTTTTCCTCCACAAATGCATTAAAATCAATTTCTTCAGCTTCATACTGATCAATGTAATTTAAGAACTTAATCAAATCAATATCATCATTAAAAACCTGCCAGCTATAGATGTTATCAAGGATTGTATGTCTTGCTTTGAGCTCAACTTGTGAAATCCTTTCCAGTGTGACATCATCTCTTTTGAAAGCTACATTCGCCAAGAAGTTTGCCATTAAATTCTTGGACCTATCTTTCCATTCAATAGAGAAAGAATTGAACAATTCAATGGTGTCCCATACAACATTTTTGTACTACTTTAGCCTTTTGTTTTTTGTATCATACTTTGATCTTACTTGTGAAATAACCAACTCAAAATCTCCAAAAATAGTCAGTAGTTTAATTTTGTGTTTGACAGCCATGTTCAATCCAATCAGTAAAGTTGCATACTCTACTATGTTTTTTGTACATTCAAATGTCAACAAGAATGAATATTTGAATGTTGTGCCTTCAATTGAAATGAAAACCACTCATGCACCATTGCCTTCTTTGTTGCATGCTCCATAAAAATACATTCCCCATACACCATACTCATTCTTGGAGACATCCCTATCAATTGGATTAGTGTTCACCAATTCAAGTTGTGAATGTTCTATTCTAAAGCTTCCTAAGTCCACATCACAGAAGCAATTCATCTAATTTTGATCAACATATTCCACAATTTGGTTCACTCTTGGTTCTTTATACAACTTAACCTCTTCACCGTTTATTGGTATTGTGGTATAAGATAAGTCAAATTGCACATTTCCTCCCACTAAAGTAGTCCATTTCCTTGACAGGAGCATACCAAAGTGAGGGGGTGTTTCTATCATAGATATGTCAATTGTGTATGCTATGTGTGGATAAGCGGCTAACTTCACTTCTACATCCTTCATGATTCCTACCACTGGGATAGGTCTACTATCCATAGCATAGCGTTTACCACCAATAGTGTCTACCCACATGCCAAGTTGTTTCATGACCCCTACTAGCATGATGTTAATAGCAGCCCCTAAATCAATCATACAATTTCTCACCATTTTGTTATTTATAAGCAATCTGGTAAAAAAAATGGATCGACCTATGGAGGATTCACTAATGTATCACCAAGACACACTTCAGGGACTTTTATGTCTCCTTGCTTGCCACTACTATTTTTGGTGATTTCTTTGTTTTCCAAGTTTGTGTTTCTATTGGCTCCATTGGATATTAGTTGAATAGCACTATCTCTACAGTCTTTTATCTTCATCATTTCCAATAGTGGCACAAATATCTTCACCTAGGACAATGCTTGTGTGAAGTCAAATGAAGAGGCGTTTTCTATTTTGGCTACCTTCCTTTGTTCCAGTGGGTCTCCTTTATTTTTCTTCTTTCTCCTTTTTATTTGTTTCATCATGCTTTTGTTTGCTTTTGTATAATTCCTTGTCTTCTTCTTTAAGAACATGTTTCTGCTCATTCTTATTAGGATTCTTATCCTTCTTTGGTTTTTCCTACATTGTTCCTTTATCTCTCACAAAAAATTCTCTTGGAATTCTTTCATCTACATTTATTGTTTTGTTTCTTAGCCTATAGTTGCTTTTTGCTTACTCTACTGCAGCAATGGTTAATTCTTTGATCTCTTCCTCTGTTGGCCTCCTTGATTTACATTTATTTGACTTAGGTGGTATATAAGGAGGATGTGATTCGTCATTGCTTTCATTATCCTAATCAGAGAAGACCTATTGTTTTGCCATATGAATATTGTATCTCTAGTTATTCACATCATACTCATAGCCTTATTCTCCTAAAGATGAATATTCTTGTTCAACTGGATGGAGAGTATGCAAAGTTAGATATTTTGTATGGTCTTCCTCTTCATTGTCATATGATATTTCTTCTTCTTATATTGATTGTGCTACAACACAATGATCTGGAGAATGAGGTAGCTTGCAAACTTGACACCAAGGGTTGTTATTGACCATGTAGGCTCTAATTTTCTTTAAGGGATTAGGAGTTTCTTTATACTTAGGTCTATCAATTATGGGTTTTCCATCTTTCTAGCTTGTGTTGTATGGAATATCATACGATCTCAGTCTTTCATTTATGTATGAATTGTCTTGCTTATTCTGGGGATTGTTAAATTTTTGGGGAACTCTAAGGTTGTCCCTTTTTCCAACCATCCCTGTAGCCTTTCTATTGTTCTTAATGGTCAATGTTGCCTTTGTGATCAGTTAAACTTTGCAAGTACCTATTTCCGAAGTTCATACCCCATATTTGGTCTGGCCTCAAATAAATACCAAGGCTGTCGACCAACATTGAACCTTTATAGAGCTTGTATAGTTTGGAAAACCTCTTATTGAAATCATAAACTAACTCATTTTGGTATTTTTGAGTACTTATCAATTCATGAAGGGAAAATTCAGGGGCACACTGATTCCCATATTGTTCTAGAAATTGATTATGAAAGTCTGCTATAAAATCAATTGAGGCATCAGGTAAACCATTGAATCAATCCCTTGCTTCTTCGATTAGTGACATCATGAATAATCTCATATTCACATTCTCATGTTCCATTGCAATATCCTGTATGAAGGCATTAAACTTTCTAATATGTTCTTCAGCTAATATCACATTATTCTCAGTGAATTTGGGAATCATATTTCTCCAATTTTTTCCCTTGGGTATGGATATAATTGGTGTCCTATCAAATCAAACTACTTACATATGCTCATGGGGTTTTGTGGATGCAAATTCAAAGGTGGTGGATATGGATGGTATTGATATCCATATCGAGGCTAATGCTAGACATTTTTTTGGATGTGTTTTTGAGGGTATACATTCTAATATGGCACATGTTATTGATGTTGTGGGGCATATTGTTGACTGGATAGTGCTGGGGAATATTGCCAACATTTGGGGGTTGGGATCTTTGTGATGGAATATTATATTGGGCATGTTGTCTTGGGTTACCACCTACATTATGAGCTACCCTTGAAGTACCTAGAGCACAGGTGTTCTGAGATGCTCCATGTGAATTGACATTACCACCTTGTTTATGTGGAGGGACATATTTTGGCAGTTTTTGTGCTTGGATGCTTAATTGTGTCATTTGTTGATCTATCTCATGGTTTTCTTGTATCATCTATTGTCTCATTCTGAGTTGTTGTCTTTTCCATTCTAAAAGTAGTTCAAATTTTTGGTCAGTCATACCATCAAAATCAACAACAGTGTGATCAACAGACCCCTCATGGTTTTCTTCTCCTTGTTGTGATGACATTTTGTAATCATATTCATTCTGTATTTAAATCCATTTTGTCTCAATTTAGGCATCGAACTCCTTTTTTTTCTTAGGGTCCTCTTTCTAGCAAAAAACAAGACAACTAGTGTCTTCTTGTTCAAAGGGAGTACGAGGATCTTTACTCAAGTCATCACCATGAAATTCTAATCCATGCAATGGATCAAAACTTTTATTCATTGCAAGGAATTGTTCTGCTGAGTTCTCCCTATCTTCATTAATTACATTTGTTGCTTTGTCCTTGTTCTTATTTGTATCAGAATTTGAAGGGGGAAACCCATGTTTATTTATCCACCTAACATTATTCTTCTTCGATATTTCTTGGTGCAAGGACCTCCTACCATTCATCTCGTAGGATGCTTTAATTCTATGAACTCTAGGGTTTTTCTTTGTTGATGTGTATTCAAACTTCCTAGTCATGCACTTGTTCTTACAGAGTCACCACTCACTTTTAAGAAAAGTGAGAAAAATTTACTATCTCTTATTCCCAATGGAGTCTTGTACAAGGTGTTGACTCTATGATGAAAGGTCTAGATTCAGAATTGGCTAGTTCCCCAACAGAGTCGCCAATTTTTTGGATCTCAAAAATGCGGGTTACAAATCCTAAGGGGATTCCAAGCTCTATGATCAGACTTGCAACATTCTTGAACCAATGAATGGAGTTAACCTATAACGTTGATGACTCCCTACACTTTAGGTTCTTCTAGACCTAGGTGGGTGGACCTTGATAGTTGAAGTAGATTGTGTGATTTTTTTCTACTTAAGGATCTATCCATAGTGGCACAAAGTGTGGGGTAGATGATGGCTTGTTGATTACTTCTACTCCTAATATGATAGTTGGAAATTTTGTATGTGAAGGTTGATAAGTAAAGTATAAATGAAATGTGAAGTGGACCAATTCTTTATTGGGTAAGCAAAGTCAATGGAGTTGTATGATAAGTGACTGGTATTAGCTACAGTTCTAATTGTTTGGCACTTATATTTGTTTATATCTTGTATAAACGTGCAAGAATGTGACTGACAGACTCTAATTATTGATCCAATCGATCCTATCAGGTTACTATGACTTGTTAAAAGGATTCTAATCCTTCCTTGAAGGAATCAATTAAAAGAATCACACAATGACAGAAAATGTGTATTGACAAATGAATTATATCCTCAATTTGAATAACAAGATAACATCAAGTTGGGGACAATATGACAATCTTATCAATTACCTAACTCTTCTTACTGATCCAAATATTACTTCCAATTTATTGTCATCAATTAAAAGGATTTAATGCTTTAATGGAAACCAATCAACTTGATTACACAATAATAGTAAATGTATCTTGATAAAATTGAATATCAACTTTGATACAAAAATTCAAATAACAAAGAAATAACAATCTAGAGATAGCTAGATAATTGTTTGAATCAACAAACAATAGACACCAATATTGAGTCACACAGATTTAAAGATCTTCCATTGATTTCTACCAAAATTCATGCATGCGTCATGGTCCTTACAATATAATCTATATGATAAACATTTTGAAAAGTATCTTCTATATATCTCCTATTCTCTCTCTATTCGCTCTTCCTATCTATATCCTCTAATCATTACAATGCTCAACCTATATAGCAATATCTTGAAGAGGGTATACCTCTTCATAAGTGTCTCTAGCAACAACAAAACATTTAACAATTAAGCTCTAATGAGCCACAAATGAACTTGTGTTATATGATCTAAATATTCTTGGATTAAGTGTGTGGCATCATCCTCTGAAGCATTCCTTGCAGCAATTTCCATGATGATCATCTTCTCCAAAATCTCATAGGCCTCTTCCAGTGTTGAATCCTCATTCTTGGTTGCTTCCAAGGCTCCCTACAGTACTAGCTAGCACTCTTTCTTCCATTCACTCTGACTCTTTAGTTCTCCATCATCTTTGAAGAGTGCAAGAACCCCTTCCTTTGAAGCATCAATAAATTATTTATCATTTTCTTTGAGTTCCTTATAATATTCCTAATGTTTCATTACCATACATTGGCAATTGTAATGGCTCCTGTATCAGAAGTGCTTCTCTTTGTATCTCTTGGAAATTTTCCTGAAGCCTGTCATTTATCCTCTTGTGTTCTTGAATGGAATTATTACTTTTGGAGTGAGTCACCCGGAACTTTTCCATCTAGACCATCAGGTTAGTGTGCCTCTTTTGAAGTACTGCAAAAAGTGTGTCAAATCTGGCCTTGCTCACATGAGTGTGTACTTGTGATTCCTCACTTTTGTCCTTTGATTGGGAATATTCTCCTTGAGTTAACATTTTAGTGGATCCCTTGAATGTGTTCTTGACTATGTGTCTCAGAAAGTCATTTTCTTTGAGAATTATCTCATTGTTCAACTTGTACATATCTCGTTCTTTGATCAGCATTTGAATTTAAGCCTTATACAATTTGGCTACATTTCTGCCAATGTCAGTTGTGACCATGGGATTAGTTTCTCCTACTTTCAGTGTCACCACATGACCAAATTCCTTCTCAGTATCAATAATCACATATTTCTTATGTGGGGATACAGATCCCATATCATAAGAGAGTTCTCCTCAGGGTTATATCTTTACCCAGTGTATACTTTTGTTACCCCTTCTGGACTAAGCTTGTGTTTAGCACCATTATTATGTAAAAAACTATCAAAGACAAGAGAAAAATTTAAATCTAAACTAGGAAAGATCATCACACTAGACTCCTCTAATAATTTTCTTCCTCTCTCTGGATTCATGTTCTTCATCTCATTATCCACATCCATCTTCAAGGTGTTCAGTAACTGACCTTCATAGCTAGATGTGATGTTTGCAACTAATTCCCTTTGTTTTTCCTTTTTGTTTTTACAAGAAGGATCTAAATTCAAAAGACTTTATAAACTGATCATCAGAAACAAAGGACTTATAGGCCAATTTCCTAGCATTTGTATCAGATGATTCCCCAACTTCATGTTCTCTATTTGGAGGATGATATTCTTCAATCCTCAACTTGGGGATCTTATCAAGTTGGCCTCGGGGTTCATTTTCATTAGAAGATTCCTCACTACCAGAGGAAAATATTTATGCTTCATGTATCTTCCTTATCCTCTGTTTCATTCCCTATTATAGTTATCAATTACCAATTCAGCCTCCTTTTCTTCCAGTTCTTGATAATATCATCATGTGGATATGATATGTGATCATATACACCTAGATTCTATTTTTTCCTTATAAAACTAATATAACCTTTAGGGTCAAATCCCTTCCTTGGTGCAGCCTTCTTCATATTGAAATGTGATAACATATCCAAAATAAGATCATATCCTTCTTTTGACACCACAGTGAAATCTCCAAAACACAATGTACTAGGAATGAATGATTGTTTTTCATATGCACTCAAATTCATGACATTGGAATAATCTAATTGCCTAACAATCTCTAGATATGCAATCTAATTTGGCATACTTTTTGGTACTAGGAAAGGTGTGTCTTCAAAGCCATAAACTTTGATCATGGTGGAATCAATGTGACAGTACCAGTCACCCCAATTATGACCTACAGTTGGTGGTCCATTGAAATCCTTAGGCCTGAAGAATCTTTTGATCTCATTAGACAATGAATAATCACAAGGATGATTATAAAACCTATACAATATCTTGACAAAGTATTCTTCAAAATAAACATAACTACAATTGATAAACATTTTGTCCCAAATAGCAATCCACAATTACACTAGTAATGGTTGATCCTCCTTATCAAACTGTATAATCCTCAGTTCCTCTGGCCACATTCCTAAATCATGTCCATAGTACAATATCATGTGTATGAGAAGGGAATAATGTTTAAAGTGCATTGTGGGAGATCCATTATTTATGGCCATTAGCCCTGAGTCTATCCATCTAGAAATGTGTGAGGCAAAATCAAAAGGTCTTGCATTGTGGCATTGTATGTCTGCAGCAATTACCATTGGCCCTATAGACATGAATTTAGAGGCCTCTATTCTTATTATTTGGCATATCGAGAAGTAAGTATGTTTCAAGTAGGGCTTAAAAAAATCAGCATGAAAAGGAGGTCCATCATTATCTTCAAGTGGAACTAGGTTTCCATCTTTCCTAGGCCTGTACAATGGTAGCCTCCATCCTTTGTAAGTAGTATCCATCCTCCAGTACTCCTTCTCCAAATCCTCATGCACTATGGGCTCATCACATGAATCATCTAGGTTGAAAATTTCACCAAGTGTAGTTTTGGATGTGTGTATGAAAGGATCTCCTTGCAGGTTGCAAATGGCCTTTAGGTCTGGTCTATAATGCTTATCCAAAAGTTTTATAAGTTCTACATTCACGAAGACATTGGGAACAACTAGTTTTCACAAATTGAAATTCCAAGGGTTGCACACTTGTTTAAATCTATTCCTCCAAAAGTAATGAAACATAAACAATTCATATCCCCTAATATGAGTCCACACATCACCTATATGTTTTCATTTATCTTCTAACTTTTCTCCATCAGCCCTTAATTGTGTTGACCTTCTGGCTTTAGGCCTTGAACCAGGCAATTAATCAATGAGTTCTTGGTTTAATTTACATTTTAATTTTGGGCCCATTTCAAAAAAAAAAAAATCTTACTTTTGGATTGGCTACTTTTTCCCTATTGCTTCCTACCTTTTGTTTTTATAGAACTTGAACCTTCCATTTTATTCTTTACAAGGTGGTAGGACTAAATTTTTATTCATCAATTGCAAGAAAACTCAATATGCTTACTTGTGTATTTCTAGCTGCACTTAATTCCTTGACTCCCTTTTGATTGAAAAGAGATTGAACCAAAAGAATTTTTAGAAGTTGCAAAGGAAAGAACATGAGATCAAAACTTTTTGGTGGAGTTGGGATGTTTGTGTGGTGCCTAAGTGAACTACCAAGGTTTTGTCAACATTTCGTTAAGTTGCGGGGGTTTTGGAACTTCGTCCCTCCATGGCCGCTTTGAGCATCTCGGGTGGAGCTCCTGCCACCCACCCAGGGACCCAACCACCTATGGACGCTTTCTAGGACTTCATCCCTTCTGTGGTCATTTTGCAGTCATCCTGTGGGAGCCTCCCAAAGGACTGGACTCTCCATGTCTATTTCCCGAGACTCTGTTCCTCTATGGTCGCTTTTGGAGCATCTATGGGAGCCTCAACACTGGATCTTCCGGAATCGCCTCAGGAATTGGGAGCCTGGACTCCATCCTCCTCAGGGCTATTTTGGGAACATTCCAGTGGAGTCCCCCAAAACTCCCAACCCCTCTTCAGAGCATGACTCCGCCCTCCATGGAAGGGTTTTGGGAACATCTGGAGAGCTCACGTACTCCGCCCTTCTGGAATGCGGCCCTCCATGCTATTTTGTAGCCATCCATGGACCTCATGACCCAAGGATTCCTTAACCTGCCCCTCTCAGCTATTACTTCTCGACTCTCTCCATGGCTATTTTTGGGGACTGCCCTCTCACAATACCTCTGCTCTGACTTCTCGTGTCAGCCACCTCGTGTGCCCAGCCTTTTCAAAAGGGCGGTGACCCTCTGCCTTTCCCCTTCCAAGCTTCCTATTTTTTTCAAATGAGTCCAATGTTAAGGAATTTTTTCTCAACACTCTTCCTTCCCATTTTCCCATGTGCTATAATTGAAAAATCTTGGTTTTGCTAAGTTTTGTGAGGTCTGGGAACTTCCCTTCCGATTTTCTATCCCTCATTCGCTGCTTGCCCCCTTGGACCCGCATTAATGTTTATGGTCCAAATGAGCTCCAAATATGAATATTATGATCTTTTGATTATGCATGGATGGATCTAATAAGGATTTTTCAAGATTTGACTAACGTTTTCCTTGATTTTTGTATGAAAGCACTTACGACACTTCATGTATGCAGAATTCAAGAAACCTACCAAGGGTTCGTGGTGAGACCCAGATTGGAGAGCCTAACAAGGAATGTGCATAGTTCTTAATAATATTCATTTCATAAGTTTCCCAGTACACCCACCACAGAGCCTCGTAAGTATAGGGGAAGAAGGCCCTGCAAGCAAGGAATCTGCTAATGATAAAAAATGGGCAAGTGGCCCAGTTAGGCATATGTATTTCCACCCAAATTAGGTGGAACCAATTCATTGGATGGTGGGTCTGCTGATCCACGAAGAACACCAGAAAATGCACTTCATGTATGGGCAGAAGCCAAGCAAAATTTTCATGTTTTGCCACAATAAAAAGGGCACCAACTTGGGAATGATGAAATTCATAAGCAACACCGAAAGTATAATCTAGATGACAAAATAGGGAAAAGAAAGCGAATGTATTTTAAATTTTGATAATAAATGGGGTAGGTGGAAACTCCTAACGTAATAAAAATATGGGCCACTCATTGTGAATTAATCGTAGCCATTCATTTGGCTTTTGGAAAACTATAAATAGGGGTTTTCCCCTCATTTGTAAGGATTGGAGAACTGATGTAAAACATTCTGCAGCAATAGAAAGCAGCATTGCATGATTTATTGGTGTTCCTTTTGATTTTTCTCTTTATGTATGCATGGTTCAACTTCCCTATTAGTTTAGGTGTTAGTTTCTTGAATGGTTGTCATGATGGTGTTGTTGTTATAGTATTTGATGAGCTTTGAGCCCATACTTTTAGCACTTGTTAATGACAAGTTGTGCAAAGTTAGCCTAGGCTTCTTTATGTCATTGTTGCAACCTAGTTTAATTGCATGTTCATGATGTGTATGTGTAATTTGAAAATCAGCAGACCTTAGAAGATTGCACTGGTTTTGTGTAGTTGTAGGTTTCTCTTGGTCAAGAAAAACTCAGTTTAGGAAGCTTGTCTACTGTAGCAGCCACCATGATCATTGTTCATTCATAGTTTCAAGTCTAGGAACTTCCTCTCTCCCCTACCCTTTTATCCTTTTTTTAATGAGTAACCTTAGGAAAGGTTCATTGCACATTGTAGAGCTAAATCCAATGATAAAATGGAGTTCAAGACTATTGTTTGAACCTACAATAAACGTACAGCAACTTCCCCATTTTAGGAACTCCATTTCAAGACCCAACTTCCCATGCTTTGTAACTCATTTGTAAGTCTTCCTTGTGATTCCAGCAAAATCACATAAAACAACTGAGATATTCCAACCACTATCAAGACCTGAAACCCGAGAGACCTTGGGATAGTGTTCTGCAATTTTATTGTGGAAGAGTGTCTTTCAAAAGAGGTGATGCACCTATGTATTACCTGTGTTGAGAAGTGCATAAAAAACACATCAACACTACCAACTCAAAATATCATTAGACAGTCCTCAAACTACCTCCAAAACCTTAGATTCTTCAACCTTTGGTTCAAAACTCGCTTCCTATTTCCCCAAATCATGAAACCCTCCTTTTTCACACAATAGTCAAGGGTTTATTGAAAAACCCATCTCTAGGCCACATACAACCTTAAAACCACTTCAAACATTCTTGTTTTAGTCTAAACAAGCTTAATAACCTTCATAATTTGCTTCCCCCAAGATTTACTCACCTTTTCACTCTAAGACCTCACTTTTCCACTCAAAAAACACTCTTTTCCCAACTAGGGCTTCATGCCCAAACTAGAAAATGACCTCCCCTACCCTTTCTATGCTTCAAACTCATCAAAATTCACTAGATCTCACTAAAAATAACATGTCCTAGCCTTCTTCAAACCAATTTCTTCTATCAGCCTCTTCAAGTTAGGCCTTTTAGGCCTAAACTCATGTAATTCTCACTAGGGCAACATACAAAACCTCCTCAAATGTCTTTTCCAATGTTAAAACCTTTCTCCTACACCTAATCCTACCCTAACTAGGCCCATTCCATTGAGACATGGCATAAACAATAGGTGGAATGGCCCAATTCATCATATCACACTCTCAAACCCTTGTATGGGTAGTTAGAGACCTATTTGAGAAAATTGATTACAAAATTCCTTCAAACCTATTAAAGACCACTCAAAAAATGTTCAACACATATATCCACCAAATACAATTCAAATTTGAGTAAGAATGGTATGTACGGGAAAGTACAGGAGGCTACTATAGTAAATTAACAGAATTTTTTGAGAAATAACACATAATTCAAGAGCTTCTAGTTCTTTTAACAATCCAAAACTTTCAACAACCAACCTGCCTTGAGTTCCAAAGGCTTATTTAAAATTTTCTCACATAAAACCAACCAACTCATCCCTTCAACTTCCCTAATTAACCAAATTAATTGGTGGCATTCCAAACTTTTGCACTTTTACAATTTTTGTCATGACAACTTCTTTGCAATATAAGCAACATTTACATAATGTCCCACTTGACTCATAAGACCAAAAAAAATGTTAAAAAATGGCCTAACATGGCCTTATTTGATAATAACTTGATTCAAATACCCTATCTAGACCCAATTCACAAAATGGAGGAACTTAGTGCTCTACACCAAATGAGCTATTATCTTCTTTGGAGTTGTTAGAACTGTAAAATTTTGAAATTTTTACATTCTATTGCATCCAAAAGTTCTAGTATTGAGTTCTCATTATAAGCATCAAAGTCCTTCTTTGTATTGGCTTGCTTGTTTTCTATCATAAAATCCATTGAATCCATCAAGTCTTTCATTTTTCATTAAAAGACCCGAATCGGCAAGACATTGTAAAAGTCTCCCCAACCTGATTTTTCACTAATATATGTTTGTCGCAGACTATTGGCAGGACAATTTGCTTGTTTTGGCAACAAAAGGA
>VDFB02088450.1:0-18198 GCA_007258455.2 Sequoia sempervirens | reverse complement strand
AAATGTGATTGTCTTGTGATAAGCGAGTGATAACACATTGTCAGTTTTCTGTCAATTCCATCATGTATCTGGACATGACATTGAGCGATATATGCATCTTCGCCACTTAGTGTAAGACCACATTAATTCGAGCTCTATCCAGATCAATGAAGTCAATGTTGAAGTCCAATCAAAATTTGTAGATTCACATAGACCCCTTCCCATCCTATTTCGCTAATTTTAATGGGGTTCATCCTTCTTTTGGTTCTAAATCTCTTCTTCCATTGAGTGATATGGTGAAGGTGGTAGATGCTTGCCCCCATCCTGGTCGTGTAACATTACCACCCCTCCCATATCTTTTTCTTCTAATGATATGTTACTGGTATATAAGATGGTCCTTTATACATACCTGCTTGTTTCAATGAAAACAGAAGAGATCCTCCTACTTATTAGCTTCATAGAGATAAATATAATGAGTCTCAAGTCATTATTCATTCACATGATTTATCTCTCCCCACTATGGTTTTTGGTATTTTGTCGGTCCAAGTTGGACCCAAGCGTATCAAATCCATCTTCTTTATAATTCTTGTATTTAACCTATTTTGTGTGAAGTGGGGCATCTCATGGCTAACTTCCATGGAAACAATTGCTTTAACGGTGTACAAATGCTTAAAGTTTCCCCACGAGGGCACAATGCATACTATCCAACATACTAGGTATAAACCAATCATCTTTCATGGGGGTTTTTCTCTTGATCACTTCTTGCCTACTCCTCTAAGACCTTTGTAACCTTGTGGAGATTTCTATTTAAAGAATATTCAAAATTTAAAGAAATTCATTCAAGGTCTTCCTCAGCGCCTTTTTCTTCGCTCGAGGTCACTTCCCCTTTGGTCACCAAGTCGTAGCACCATTCTTTTATCCCCACACCTACCCCTTTGATGGTAAGGACAAGAGTACTTTGTTCAATTGACCTCCCATTCCCCCTAAGGTTTCCCAACCTTTAACGGTGCCTCATGTTTCTTCACATGTCAGTATTAAAAAAAAAGGAAAGGCACCCATGTTGTTGAGGTCTTCTCCACATGTTTTTCCTCCTCTTATGGCTCTTGCAATTCCTCTACCTACCCCTCCAATAAGAAAGGGAAAGAAGCTCATCAAATGGGAACCCTTTTGTGTATCGCTAGCACCTCATCTTCTACTGGTGCCTCAAGTTTCTTTGACTACCCCTATGGCATAGAGAGGAAAGGCACTCATGACGTAGGTTCCACCATGTGCTTCAAGTCTCTCGACCTTTGCCTATTGAGACTATTCCTCCTCTTGTTTCAAACATGATGATTAACCCTTCAATCAATGCAAAGTGATCATGTTCCCCCTCCTACAACCACACCTAGGCCCCACTATCGATGAAACAAGCTTGTGTGTGAATGCAAGTCTCATTAGCATATGTAAGCTCATGAACAAGATGCTATAGAGATGCCCACCACCAAGCGTCCTCCAATATGATCGCCTCCTAATTTAGTCATGCCTCCTCTTGCTTCTCCACCTCCTCATGCTACTCTTGTAACACCTTTTTCCCCTTGTTGCATGATCTTGACAAGCCTCACCCCAAAAGGGTGGAAATTGTCTTAGCTCCTTCGATGGACCCTCCTCTCATTCAAGACCTCCCAAACATTCCTCGTTTCTCTATGTCATTGGATATGCCAAACACAATTGTCATTTCCACCATCACATTAGTATCCCTTGTACCATTCTAACAAACCTAGCATTATATTTTTCAAAATGCTCTCCCCCACCACTATTAACATGGAAATTCCTCACCCACCTCCCAAAAGAAAATTTGAGCACTTTCCAACTCCACCATACCAAAAGTAAAAGTTAAACGCACCTTCTTCATCACCTCTAGACCATTCTATAATTGTTCTTCTCACAAAAGAAGTTCCAGCTTCTTCTGCTCCTATCCTTGCTCTCATTCAAGAGATTAGTAGTGATTGTCCTCTTGTTATTTATTTTGTCACGATTCATTAGCCTCCTCTCAAGAGAAGCACTTGTTTGAATCCTTTGTGGATATTCCAATGTTGTCCTCAATCTTCACAAGATCATTGACACTTGTCTTGCATGATGTTCAAGAATATGTTGTAATTGTAGTCAATTCCTTAGTCATTCATGCAAGTAAGATGCCTAATACTGCTTTAATGGTACTTCCTCTACAAGCTCAACCTCCCTCCCATTATGATCAAGATCGAGAGATTGATGATCTATTTAAGTGTGCTCCTTAAAGCAGTGTTTTCATATCTTTAAAGTGTAGTTGTTTATTTATTTCTCTTGTGATCCCCCTGTGCTTGCCTATTCGTGTTTGTTAATCTCTCCTAGAGGACCCATGATACCCTTGTAGGTAGATGGATATAAGAAAGATGAAATGTTGTTATTCTTTCTATTTGTTGTACATTGTCTTTTCAACTTTTGGGATGATATAAAGTGTTAGAGGCATTTAGGCCTCTCCCATGTTGACCCAAAAATTTAATTTGTTTTCACATGTGTTTCTTCATTTGTGCTTGTAGTTCCACTAGACTTGAGGAATGAAGACTTTACACCTTCCTCTAATAATATACATGATTATCATATATTTATATTGACCCCGAGTTTGTGGATCCATTAATGTGTGTTTGTGTAAGTAATGTATCTTTTATGTGACATCCCTATCCTATGTGATGCCATTCCATGAGCACAATGTTACATGTTTCATGATACAACATCCTTATTAGTGTTTATATGCCAATCAATTATTTCTTCTCTCTCCTTAACATAAATTGCATTCTTGGTATCATCCAATTCTTTTAAAGGGGGGCTCTCATTGCACACATCCATTTGCTAATTTTCAAAGCACTAATAATCTTTCATGTTTTATGAAACTTGGTAGCATATGAACCACCTAACATAATACAACTTGCTAGCTTGTGGCTTATTTGAAGATTATGTATCTTCTACAATATCTTTGGATAAAATTTATGATTTCTATTTCAATTTTTAGCATACATATTTAGTATAGTTCATATGTCTACTAAAATGGAGACAAAATGTAGTGTTAAAAATTGCACACCACTACAATTTCACACTACATCGTGTCCTCACTTTAACCCTCTAATAATTACAACAAAGCATTTGATATTATAAACTTGTAATTTGTTGTTTAGTTACAAATTTTATTTATGCAAAAAAGATAATCGAACAATTTCAAAGAGCTATTGATTCATCCTAGTGTATTGCAGGGGATTTACTTTCAAGACTTTTATTCCTTTGTGAGAGTTAAATTTTCTACACGACAAATATAATTCAAAAGTATTATATATATAGATTAAATTATAAAAAAAATATTGCAAAAGTTAATATATAAATAAAGCTTTTTTTTTTCAAATTTTGTTAAAACCTACAATTTTTTTAGGAATTATTAATGCTCTTAAATTCTATTGTATGTAAAAAAAATAAAAAGGACTACAATTTAAAAACTAGCATAAATATTTTAAATAAATCTATTTTTGAAAAATTACGCATTTATTTAAAATGTTTTATTTACTGAAATTTTTTATCCATTATATATATGAAAACGTGGAAATATTATGTTTATTACTAAATATTAATATTTTGTCATGTAAACAACTATCAAATTTAAGTTAAAAGATATAACTTTTGTTGACATAGTCAGATTGCAAATACTTCCTAACATTAATGAAACCATATGTGAAACGAAATGTATGTGAAGCTATTGTTAAAAATATATAAAAGAGATTAATTAACATTTTGTAAAAATCCAAAATATTCTTAATTAATTAAATAAAGGAGAATTGTCATTACTTATCCAAAACTTAATTCTATTTCTACACAACTTATCAATCTACTTATACATATGAATTATATATAGAAAAAGTTAAATAAATTTAGATTTTTGTTATAAAAAAATAAATAAAATAATATATAATTTTTAATATTTAATTGTTTTAAAAAAAAGTCATCAAACAATATAATATTTTTATAAATGATTGCAATAAAATAATATAATAAATATACACTTCATAAACCCTTAATTCTTTATATTTTATAAATTATTATTTATCGTATTTTATGATTTAGGTAGTATAGTTTTATATGAAGTGCCTATTAAAAAACTCCAATACTCATTAGAATCTAA
Source organism: Sequoia sempervirens (assembly GCA_007258455.2). Taxonomy (NCBI): domain Eukaryota; kingdom Viridiplantae; phylum Streptophyta; class Pinopsida; order Cupressales; family Cupressaceae; genus Sequoia; species Sequoia sempervirens. The sequence goes on along the minus strand of VDFB02088450.1, from coordinate 14,039 downwards.
AAAGCTATAGAATTCAAAACCCATTTATCTAGAACCTTAAGCAAGTGGCTTTTTTACACCATATTTGGTGTCTCAGACAATCAAGTCGCCATCCATTTCGAAAGAAAAAACCAGTTTTCTTAACTAAACAAAAGATTCCAAAACGCATTGACAGAGGTTTCAGAGAAGGAAATTCGCATATACGGTAGAACTCTCTATATCAAGAAATACCAAGTTCCTGTGGATTTATCGATCTGTCTCTTTTAGAGTATTCGTCAAAAAGGAGGTTTGTTTCGTTCGGTGGCGTTTGGATGGCAATTTGTATGAATAAAATTATCATGGAAAGCTTTAAATGTCGAATGTATTTAGCCCTTTTCTGAAAGCCTAGTACAAAAACTTGTAGACAACGTTTCTACTGTGGTCAGTTTGCTTTTTACAAGCTTCTACAACTTGCGCAGTTTGACTACTATATACCTACAACAAATGTTTGAAAATCAAACATGTTTTGGCTGGTCCAATCGCTCGCTAATCAATCATTCACCTATACGCCGCCTGTGGTGCAAAAGTCTCATTTTTACACAAACCATTATTTGAGTTGCAGCAGCCTCACTCATTCCTGGAATAATCCAAGCCCGGTAGACCTCATTACAGACACGGAATGTTGGATTGTTTTGACGCGGGCGAATGACAACACAGAGTCAGCTCCAGTTCTAAATCTGATTCGCACTCAGCGTGAGGCAGCACTTCCTGTTGATGGGTTATTAAATCCCTGGCTTTTGGTGTACAAAAGTGGGGCTTGCAGGTACTGGGTTCGAATCCTGCCCTGCTTTTTCTGACATCAGTGCAATGATGCTCAGATTCGCTGCTGGAATCGCTAGAAATCAGACAATGGGGAGCGTCATCTTCGCCTGGGTAACATCGTCCCCACTGCAAATTGCAGACTTCGGAGGCGGCTTCTGCATCGGAAATTATATGTGCAATGTCTTTTGGTAATTTAGAGGCCTTTTTGGGATGCTTAAATCTGCCTTTAGTTTTCACTTTGTGAAGCTCGTTGGCAATTGATTGCATCAATGCCGAAGGAGGGAGAAGAGTTGTTTTGTTGTTGGCCTGTTCTGTGATCTCGGTACCTGTGGATGTGAAGGCATCCGCTGGTGCTATGGGATGTATTGGGCACCCATTCAGTATGCTTTCTACGGCTGCCTGGCATGTTTGCCAATTGCCCGACCACAGAAGACCCACTGCTCCATATATTGGATTCACCATTCTTCCGCAGGCTTCGTACAACAGAGACCTAAATATAGCTGCAAATCAATACAGATAAAACTACTTTGAGAACACAGAGGAATGTTCTAGCATGGCACTTAATTCGCCATATTACACACAAAAATAACCTAGGAGTGAAGAAGAATTGAGATTATGCAAGAATATTGGTATCAAAAGGTAGGGAGAGTTTAGAGTTTATTTTTCAGAAAACCAGCGGTAAAAACCTACCAGCTTTGTGTTTTTAGATTTGCAGGAATAGGGTAATCCCCCTTATAAACTGTAGTATGTTTGGTAAATTTTTTTAGATGACCAGTGATGCTAAGGCAATATGTTTTCTGGTAGGACGGGGATGGAGGAGAGATTAAACGTCCTGACTGCCTACAACAGAATGCTTTAACCAAACAAACTAGACCCTCGCCCCAACCTAACCTACAAGCTTTGTTAGCCTTAACCTTTGTTTAAGGGATTATTTCACGAATTTGTGATATGCTAAGCAAAGGTAAGGAATATCTTTTGTACCGAGTAGGTATATATGCCGTTATATGTCATTGTTCAGTGGGATGGCCCGGTTGGAGTGAGGTGAAGGTAACTCAATAGTTTGCGTGGAAGATACCCAATCTCAATCACAAGAGTATAGTTGGAGTATTCTTTCAATAGTGGAGGCAATATGATGGAATTTATAGGAGTGGGAGAGTATTTAAAAATTAAAGGTAAATGAAACACCAATTTTGTTGCAGGGTACTTACATAAAAGATCTGGTGATGCCTTAGCTATTGGGCAGAAAATAATTGTGAAATTTTTATTTTAAAAACATACTGTTTTCAGGACAACCATATGCGAATTCCCATACGCCAATGGCCGATCAAAGAACGAAGATATGATCACATCCTTTATGTTTAGATCTTGTTAAAAATGTTGATCAGCAATATCATTTACTGTCTCGAACATCATTAAAAATATTTACTATCCTTTCATTAAAAAATTGATTTTAAAAGCATCACAGAAGAAAAAAGCATATGGGTAGGATGCGATCTGAGGGTGATTAAATGTTCCAGTATATAAGAATTTATAATATTTATATACCCAATGTTAAAAGGTTGATGGATCAAGGAGTGCGATCCTCACATCACAGAGTTATTTCCAGGTTATGGTAAATGGCAGGCTGTCAGCTCAGCTTATTTTTTTTAAAATGGAATATGTCCTAAGCGTTCGAAAAATCCTAGAAACCTTGAAGCGTGTCTGTAGATAAGACTACTCTATCGAATTGCAGAGTGCAAAGCCATGAAGAAAAAGCAGGTAGTAGAGAATATACGTTCCTATGGTGGATTCCTGCTATTATAAGATCAAGAGAGAATGATTACCAGGTCTGAGATGTTGTGGACCGGCGTTGATGAGGCTGGTGAGACCAGCGCGGCCATAGAACTTTGCCAGAAAGACGGTAGCATTTGCTTGAGACTCAGCGTTCTTAATCCACTCCAAGCAAGGCCTTATGCTGCAGTTTTCACTGCAACCCTTTCTCAGCACGCGGCACCCATTACAGCTCATCCTCATTCTTCAAAACCTCAACTCCTGCAACCATTAACTACACAATAAAAACCCACAGATAACAAATGCCAAGAGAGAAAGCCCACAAACATACATAAACTCTCCTCTCTTTACCTCAAACTCTCCGACTTCTGTTCTCTCGTTGACTCCAAGGCTCGATCGCAAATCCTTTTCACAGGCCGTTCTGAAAGCTCAAGCAGCATATAAAAGGCAAACCTATGATTCTAGAAAATTAGAGAACACGTGAAAGCTGTGAAGGATAAAGGCAATGGGCAAAGTCTGTGCAACATCAACTGCTGTGGCAGAGTTTCGTACTTGTGTCGGTGCAAGCAGAGAGATCAGCAAATGCAACACATGAATTTAATTACCAACAAGAGAAGGAAGCAAGCGGTATATAACGCGCTCTGTCCCGAGCAAGATGTCGGACCTTAAAACGCGTTCAACGCCCCTCGTTTATCACCTTTAAAAAATTAAAAAAACGAAATCCATCTCACAAGTTGGAATGCTAAATTCCCTTTACAAAAAGCTCCCATTGTTTGGGCAGCCTGGGCGGTTTTGAAGAAATTTTGCGGGCAAAAGCAACGGCGACCTTGTCGCCACATTTTGACCGCCGGATAAAGGGACGTATTTAATTTTATTCGTATTTTTTTCTCTCCCCAACCTACCCAAAGTCCCGGTTTCGTGGAGGTATCTGACGGTGGTTTTGTTGTGGGCATGATGGGTATCTATCCCATTCTACTGTGGGCGCCGTCGTTTTGCATGCCTCCGGTTTTAATTCCCTAAATATACCATTTATGTCTTTTTATATCATCGTCAACTTGTACGACGTTTTTGCGTACGAGCTCTCGCATATGTTCAATGTATGCCTGTTCGTGCATATTTAAATATTTGGGAAACGTGAATTTTTTATTGAGGCGTCCAAGGAAGATATCGTAAGATATTGGACTGGCCTGCTTGTTTGTCAAGTTGGCATTCATTAATTGGGTTTTTGTTCCCCTAAATCTTCAAGTCAATTTGGGGGCTAATCTAAGATGGGGTGCCTCGTCATTAGTTAGGCCTATTAAAGGTTATAAATTCCTAGCTATCGAGAATGGTGATGGTTTTGAAGAGGAGGAGGGCATTAAATATTGGAGATGCAGGCCTTTTGGAGGAGGAGCACATTTATACACAAGTCAAAGAATGAGGGTCAACTACCCTACCATATTTACTCCTTTCACAAGGATTGCACTTCTTGTTTTTTAAACCAGAGGGGAAAGGACAAAGAAGAATAGTTGGGCATCTAGGTGTAGGATTTAATTACATGATTTTCAAATAATCTATAAAAAATAGTTTATAAATTTGTTTCATAATTAAAATAGTATGTTGTTTTAAATAGGATATATTTTGAATATATTTATTTAAAATTAAGGTGATTTTAAATTTATGAATATTATATAATTATTATATGTGTTATTTTGTAATTGTTTTTTATGTATTTATATATATGATTATTATAAAACTTGTACTAACATATGAATATATTGGTTTAAGGAATATTATCTAGAGTCGCTTTTGATTTGATTTTTGATGTTATTTTGTAATTGTTTTTTTTTATGTATGAATATATACTAAATATATATTAAAACATTATTACAAAAGTTGTACTAACATGGATATGTTGATTTAAGGAATATTACTTAGAGTCATTTTCGGTGTTATTTTGTGATTGTTTTTTATGTATGAGTATGTACTTATATATTATAAAATTAATGCTAACACAAATATAATGGTTTAAGAAATATAATCTAGTCACTCTTGATTTTTGAAGATTGTTATATTAATATATACTATTTTACACAAATTTCAATAATTTGATAAAATTAAAGAGGTATCTATCACTTATTTTGATAGAGTTTTTATATACGTTTATATATTTATTTATTAATACATAAAAAAATTACAATGTTTTTTAAAACTATTGTAGACATGTTAAAATTACATCATGCATAATCATATTCCATTCATCCAATAAATCAGGACTTTATTTAAATCAAATCCAAATCATACATTTTCCATCATTTTCTGATTTAAATAAATCAATTATCAAAGTCTTGAAAGTCAAATCATATAATCAGCATTAAATCAGCCTAATCATCATTAACTTAATCTAATCCTGACCTAATGATAATCCCATCCCACTTGCATTATCTAGATCTATCCACTTGCACAATAAATCAATTTTATTGATTTATTAAAACAATCATTTTCCCTCAACATGACAAGTCAAACAGGGCATTTATTGCTCTTCTTTCTTGTCCCCCTCTCAAAATTTATTGCAAATTTGAATTCAAAATTTCCCCCTCTTGGGCACTCTTCCCAAATCTTGCACACACATTAACTAATCACATGATGACAAGTGTCCTCAATTCATTGGCTTGATTTTGATCCCACATTGGTCCCTCTTCAACATTCAACATTTTGAAAATCTTTAAATACAAGCATCATCCTCAAGCAAATCACAATCTTCACAATTTTAAGCAAGGTTACTCTCTTCATTTGAGATTTGATCTTGTTCATCATCACTTCACCATCTCCATTTGCATTTTCATCATTTGAGCTTTGATCAAGGATTGGGAAAGGGTCACTAGCACATGTGACACCAATCCAACATGGAATAGGTAGCTTGCTTTTGTTTTCATAATGCTTTAGTCTTTACATTATCATTTGTTGCAGTTTTGAAAGCATTTGCAATGTATTCCATGGAGGTATTTGCAGATTTGTGTGTTATACTAACCCTTCTAATGAGTTTTTGAGGTTGGTTGTACATTGCAGATTTTGGGTACTTCATCTTGGCGCTAGAAGGAGGGCTCATTGTATTTTGACTAAATTGGATTGATTGTGTGTTGTGTTTGGTATCTATAATCCCATTTTACACGCTGGTTTCTTTTTATATCTACACATCACATTTATTTCAGAGTTTTATGCATATCCTTCGTTGTGTGTAAATCTAAGAGCCATCTTATCCGCATATTATGCCTAAGTTATTTCTGTCATGAACACGAGAGCTATCCAGTCCACAGCCCACTCTCCATTCCTTACAAGGTGCTGTCAAAGATCCATTCTTCATTGAATTCCATGAGATAACATTTCAGAAGAAAACCTTTTTTTTCACATGTCCAACATTCAACATACAAGCATTTTGCCCAACACTTCACACGCACTTCGATTATTTAATGTCTCCAGATATTCGTTTGGTGAGCCATTTTGTTTGCATTCTAATGAACCGGATATGATAAACGGTAATCACTTTTGAAGTATCTCAATTCCTCCGGTTATTTTAAAATACTTGCATGAAAATTTCTTACCCTTTTTTGCATGAGTCTTCGGCTATTCACTTACCTTGCAGTGTAGATTGAACTTTAATCTGAAGGCATATTCTTCTTTTGGTTGGCTTAAAAGTTGCTTAACATCTCTTTTTAAGCATTCTCGGACATTATGTTTCGTGCAAACCCAACATGATTTTCGCTAAGGGGTATCTGTGATCTAGATTATACCTGCTCTCTGCAGTTATTGGTGATTATTTTGTGCATTTCATTAATCATGACTGTTCTCTTGTCCTTTTGAGTAATGTTTATACACGAGTTCTTTGTAGGTTTTATTAAAGATGGTTGTTGAATGGCATTTTGCACTTGAAAGTTCAAATCTGGTCTATGCGTACCCAGCCATTTCTTGCAATGCAAGAGACCACATCTTCTTGGGACATTCGGTCAAAGCGGTTTATGTGCCTGCGCAGGGAAAGATGTTGGTCTGAAGGGAATCCGATGCCTAGCACAAAGAAAATAATATGTTGGTCATAAGATGTCTTTGCTATTTTATTTACACCTACCACGCGCATTTGCCTTAAGCGCCTTTTAAGTGACTTTTTGCATATGTTCTTTACACTTACTGGCTCTTTGCGTATGTTTCACTTATGGTACATTGCAAGTGCAAAGTGTTTCAAAGAATTTTCAACTAGTTTAGTTCTTTAATATTCTGACATTGTCTATTTGGTGCAGGTGTGGTCATTTGTTCGCAGTAGGAAGGATTGTCAAAGTCCTGGCTGTTGGGCGCATTAAAAATGATGCTTGGCTGCTCTTCTTTGCTGGCATAATATATCCATTTAGACACATCTTCCATTTATGACCTGGTTCATTTTAATTCAATAGAAGTCTTTGGCAGATTATAAATGAATATACTAAAGTCTAGGCAGTCTTTTCTGCTTTCACCAACCAGATTTCATAGTCAAGTGCAAATTTCATATCATTTGTCAAAACCTCATCCACAATTCATTATGTTCATCGGTTAGCAATTATTTTGTAGGCTTCTTCAATACGCCACATCTGTTCACAACAACTCCTGTGCTAATTTCTCTGCCAAAACACCGTACAGATTGTTACATTTTCCCGCACCAACTTTTGCATAGAATGAAGTCATGGTTGTGAGTCATTGATTTTAGTTAAAAGAAGCAATTTAGTGTGCCCTACTCTAAACATCATTTGTTCTAGAGCCCAACGCATAGGATGAGTCATGTAGATGAGTGAATTCTTTATTACTATCGAACAACCATCCTGTCCAAATGCAATTAAAATTCCTACTTATTTGATAGGTGTAGACTTTGAGTGATAGGCGTGCTTCCCACTGTCAAGGTTACTGCAGCAGTAAAAGGTTGTCGATGAGGTCATAATGTTGACAACATGGTGCAGATGTTGACAGTGTGGTGCACAGTCTAACCATCATAAAATTTCTATTTCATGATTTTGATGTCAATAGGATATGCATGCGAACAGGTTTTAATTGTTACTCTTTGGAAATCCACAGTGAATATCATGTATGGCGTAGTTCAATAAATTTTGTTTTTCAAATTTATTTGGTGCTAACAATTTGCAGATGGGGATTCGTGGTTGTTGCATACTCCTCATAGAGATTAAGAATCATGGTCATTGATTGTCATTTGATATAATTTCAGTCACGCGCCAAACTAACTTGCTCCTTGGAGTGGTCAAATAATGGCTTGATAGAGGACATCTACTTAATTTGTGTCATTTTCAATTTGCAGTAGGTTGTCTAGTGAAAAGGAGCATACAACCTAGATTTTGACACTCTTTATATTTATCTGTACGAGCTTTTTGGGCCCCTTGAGAATCCTCAATTACATTTTAGTTGTTGTCTTCCCAAAGGTTGCGTTTTACTTGGATTTCGGTGATTTGAGCTTCCCAATGTCATTAAGGAGGGAAAGGTGAGAATTTAAAACTTGTTACAGATTAAATCTTTTCATGGAAAAGGGGTGACATTGAAGATCAATTAAAATCCATGTGTCATGATTACAAGTCTTCTACTTGTACATATATTTATCATGCCTTGAGTTATGCATTAAAACTAAAGGATGCCCATGTCTTTAGATTTTTATTTTATATTTTATTTCAAGACACAATCATCACATCATACATGTATCCAATGCACTTAAAATATGATTATTTCTACAAAGGTGAAAGTTGCTTTTGGTTTCACATGTGTGGTATTTCAAGGGGAAGAAATAGTGAGTTGTCTCTTTAATTTCTTGATTATGGTTTTTATCATTAAACACATTGATTTTGTGGGTTATCTTATCTATGATGGCTTTGTGTTGATTGAAGGTGAAATCAACATTGGAATCAAGCATTGGAGATTGAGCGAAAAGTGGATGCAAGATCGGAGTTAAAAATTTGAGAAATCAAACTTGAAACCCAAAAAAAAAGAAGCATTTTTTAATGCTTTGAGCTTTCGTCGCACGCCTTAATTTTCTGTTTTAATCCAACTAGATCATTGTTTTCTTTCAAAGTTGGGCTAAAATTGAACCTTAGACACTTACTAGCTTTTTTATTTGGTTTAAAATTGAACAAGGCAAATCTCCATCTTTCCTTTGGTGCTTAAAACGAACTCACAATTGCTTTAAAGGCTATAAAATGAACAAGTGCTTGAATTGTGTGATTGTCTTTTGAGTACGTATCCTCTCCCCTTGTGCTTCGTGTGATCTAGGGTGCAAGAGAAACACTCAAAATACATTTTATTGCTTTGAAACACTTCAATTTGGGCTTAAAAATTGAACATCATGTGCGAGTGTGAGTAGGGGAATTTTCGCGTACATTCTCTTTCTTTGTGCCATCAAAGATCAATCAAGTTACGGATTGTGTCTTTGCTTGCTTTTGTTTATCTTAGAGGGCCTGCCTTGGGGAAAAAGTACTCACCCAAGCGACCACTCAACCGTAACACTCTAAAGCCAAGAGTATTTCCAAATGATATAAATGAGGATTTTGGTAAACGCCATAATCACGCCCGACAAGATGGATCCGAAAGGGGACTCTTGCCACGCTGGGTCAACTCCTACTTAACGGAAAGTCCTTACTAGAACCTATGTGTTAGAATTTGCCAAAATCCTTAATCTGTTTGTTGGTGCAAGAACGGTCGCTCCTGCCGCCCACAATTTTACTGCTTTTAGTAGAGATGGAAAGCATGCCATGGGAGTTTCATGGGTGTTGGTGCTTGGTCCCCGATAAGGGAGTGCCGTGGAGGGGAGCCTGGGGTCAAGCATCTAACCATCCGCTAAAAGTAGGCGTAGCTGGACTTGTCCAAGTGGGGACTCAACAAACATTATCTATCACATCCATAGGGCTTGTAATTATTCTTGTTTGAAAACACAAGGGTATTCGAAAACATTTTGAAAACAAACACTTAAACATGATCATGCAAATTTCAAACCCCTTTTGATAGAGCAAATACCTTTTGACAAATTTAAGTGTTGTTGCCTTCCCTTGGGATTATGTCCTTAGAGGTTTCTCATCACTTGAATTTATATCGTCATTTGCTCTAACTAGGGTTAACCTAGGAAATCCCTTTGCCTCAATTTCTTGGAACTCCCACACAACACTTTGTGGGAAGAAAAGGAATTTTGACATAGGACATCTTTAGTTTGAAACATAATCAAGAAAGTGTATTTGGTAAAAAGAAGTCATTAAAAGCAAAGATAACAAATTGGACCCCACACGTGTGCTTGATATCTCTTGGTCATATTGGTCTTTTGATTGCTCTTAGAGAAAAAGTGTGTTCTTCAATACCTTGGCCTAGTAAACAAAGTCTCTCTAAGTCTCTTAGGATCAAATCAAACATCCATCTCAAACATTTATCAACCCATCCATCCAAACAACTTTAAGAGCTTTGAAAACATCATTACCTAGACTTGGGTACATTTCTAGACCAAATCAAAATCATTTGTTTAGTTAGGTGTGTTTGGATGAATCCTTCCATGCACACTTAGTTAAATTATCAACCATCCTTTGAACAAGTTCATCCTAAGATCACATCCAACATCTTAGGGTTTACAAGTTCATCATCCACATCAAACAATCAAAATCAAAATCCCTAAGTCTAGCATTGATCTAAAGTTCTTAAACGTTCAACACTCATATCATTCATCTTTCGTCCTCCATCTCATCATAGGTCCTAAGAACCTTAGAGGTCACTTTTGCTACAAGATCAAAACACAAGAAGAACATGGAATATACACTTGATCCATACATCTTGAGTAATCTAAATCAGTTGAATCTTCAAAGCCTTGCATTTCCTATCAATTATCAAAATCCATGCATAGGATCATTGCCTTCGACAAATGTCAATGGTACAACAAGTGTGAGTATGCCCAAGTCAAAGTTTGGAACACATTTCCCAATGATAGATCTAAGTCCAAACCTACAAATCCACCAATCGAATAATCAATGCATGAGCCTTGAAACGAACAATGTCATTCCACCAAATCCCTACAAACCAAATGTGGATGTACCAAGTGCAACTTTTCAAAACATGAATCCTAACTCGGAAAACTTTGGAAAAATGATTCCCAATACCAACAATGTTCATCCTATCATGCCAAATCTAAACATCATCCCAAATCAGAACATTATCCAAAGTCAATTTTCCCATAATCCCATTCAAAAACCGCAAGCATGCATGCCAAAACTACTTGAACACAAGCCAAATCAACTATCTCAAGTGAGTCAAAATCAAAATCAAGAACAAATTTGGCGAGATCAAATTGTGGAACTTTCCAAAATAGTTGAGGCATTGCGCCAAGGGAAATCTCCACCACCATTACCTACATCATTCCTTGGTTTAGGGCTTCCCCCTTTACCTAACACCAATCACGCCATCCAAATCAATCCACCTAACATCAATCAAACCATCATGACAAATCCTTTGAATATACCATCGACATCACACCAATGGATGGTATCTAATCAAACAATAACATTGATCCCAAATCAAAATACGGTCTCCCAAGGACCTATCACCTCGGTCATTCCAACCATCACTATCCCTTCAATCATTCCAAACACCACTATCACTCCCATCACATCTCAACCCCTCACTACCATGATCGCTCCGAGCGTATCTCAAACACTTGTCACTACATCCAACACAATTTCAATCCCACCACCACCACCATTGCGACTAAGCCAAGTAAGCAATTACAATGCTTCATTCAAAGCATACCAACAATTGCTCCAACAATATCAAACAATTCGGCAAGCGCCTATAGCCACGCACGCTTCTCAAGCTTCATAGAAAAATCAAGCTCAAACATCGCTGCAACAACAACAAGCAACACAAGCTCAACAAGTGCAACAATCCTTTCAAGTTTCCCAAGCCTCTCAAGCTACCCAACCAACACGAGCACAAACACAAAAGATGACAACTATTGAAAACAAGGATCAAGATCAATCCATCACTAAGCACACGTTTACTTCATCCAATGATCAAATCGACAAATGTCAAGAGTCACTTTTGAATCACGATCAAAATTCACCAACAAAACTCGACAATGAGCCAATTCAAGAAATGTCAACATCGTTTGACCCTATGGTCAAAGACATTGAAAATCCCTCCGCCACAATTGTCGAAAACAATGATCAAAATCTCTCCATCGAAGAACACATTGAGGATGTATCTACACAATCCGATGATCAACTCACCATACATCAAGAGCCACTTTTTAGTGATCTCTTCCAAGGAGTGTTAGGATTATTTGATCCAATTGACATAATGCACAATCAGTTCACCTATGATCATATTGAAAATGTCTCTACATCACCTTATGAGTTAGAGGACATATCTCAAGAAGTTATTCCAAAGCAAGATCAAAATCTTTCACTAAAGCCTAGCAATGGTCCTTTTCAAAACATGTTGATCCCCTTTGACCGCATGGTTACAGATGCTGAAGGAACCTTGAACTTGACCATGCCTAATGTCGACATCCAAAAGTCCTTTGTAAGAAATCCATCATTTGAAGCTACCCCATGTCAAGAACTTGATCCAAAGCATGTCGAAAGCAACTCCGAAATTAATCAAGATCAAGAATTTGTATCTCCAAGATACTACAATAATCTAATGAACACTCTCTTATCCATGCAAGATGATCATATTCATACTCCTCCATCTACCCATGAGATGCTTTCTATAGACGGGCACGTAGCTGATCTTCATCTAGAACAAGATTTTGTTACACAAAAAGAGCATATTACTAATTCCTATAATCAAATAGAGTGGTCAACATCAAGATCAAATATGTCCCAAAGTCAGATTGAGGACATCATGAATTATCCGCTCAAGGAAACAAGTCAGATAGAACATCCAGAGTTAGCAGAGCAGCAAATTGAAACAATGTCATCTACAATGGTCATTGGTCAGAGCATGTTTATTGAACAAGATATCTCAAAACAAGCAGAAACAAAGCATGAAGGTACTACTACCACCATACTGGGGGCAACTTCATCTTGTGCAAATGTCAACATAGGGAGCACGAAGAGTTCTTATGATGAAACCATTGCCAATACTACAACCAGTCACGTCATGAATCGTCATCCACCCATCACCCCATCCATGAATTGGGACCAACGTCAAAAGAAAGATTTGAATCAAAGTACGAAAAATGTTATCAAAGAAAAAGAATTTGATAAACATAATGGACAAATCAAATACAAATGGATACCAAAGAATACAAAGAAAGATCATCCCTATCAAACTCCATCAGTCAAAGAAACTATGGGGCAAAATAAAAAAGGGAAAAATATCCATCAAAAATGTCCACAAAGGCAAAAGCAGGCTTCTCAAGTGACGTACAAAGTGTATGAAGCAGTTGGTCCTAATTCCACGCACACTTCCGTATCCACCCATCATTGCTCATCTTCCCAAGTTTGGAGAGTCAAAGGTTCCAAACTGTCAACCAATCCATCTCTTATCCCTAAACACATTCCATCCATGCCTCCACACATAATATCCAATTCTTACATTGACCGTGTATTGGCAACAACCCTTCATCATAAGGATTCAGAAGGCAATCTATCGCGATGTACGCACAGAGACAGAGTTAACCCTAGTATCGACGAAGCAGATCAAGAATCCCAAAAGTTGCATTCAAGTGCACATATCTTAGCAAAGCAGCTTCTTCAAGCAAGATATCGATGGCACATTATGACAGGGGCATCTACGTCAACACCACTAGGTGGTTCAGCATAAATCTTTTAGAAAAATCAAAAAAATCAAAAAATATGAAAATCCAAAAAAATCAGAAAAAGGATTGAAAATAGTAAAGATAAAAAATCGTCCTATAGTGAAAACCGCATGGGCGGCGCTTTGGGCAAGACCATGACGAAAACCTGGCAAATAGGCGTCATGTGTGGAATCGAGCATCTACGTGCGCCACTTCAGTTGAAAGCATCTCATCTCATCCCATCCATAGTAAATTGAGCATTCCATCCATCTTATCCATAATAAATCCATCCATCCATGAACCATTGATCCAATCCATTTTCATCCGCTTGCATCCATCATCCAAGCATTCTTGATTTTGATGAAATTTGATCACACTCTACGCTATTACTTCGTGAAAACATCTTGACATGGGTCATTTTCATCGATCCGTCCTATGCAGCATTATTCCAGCTATGAAACACTCATCAAAATGATTCGCTATCCGGAACACTATCTTATCGCGAAGATAATCCATATCCATCCATCCATACACTTATCCGAAAGCATCCATCCATTGCATTCCATACGCTAGACATTAGGGGTAGATATGTATCTTGCTCGAATAACAATCTTGATCTATATCCTTCAATCTATGTGGCGGACCAACATTGGAAAACATAAAGTTAATTGGTCAACCATTTGCAATCCAAACGCTAATCACTAACCCATGGAAC
>VDFB02088449.1:0-22545 GCA_007258455.2 Sequoia sempervirens | reverse complement strand
TATACAGATGCTAAGAAGGTCTAGCACATTTATTGTTTGGTTATTGCAACTCTGAACAAAAATGGATTTAAGCATGCGACCTGTCTCAATTTCTCTTACTGGCTGCCAGTCATCTAATGCCTTAGCACCGAACATGTGAATGTTGCATAGCTGATTAAAAAAGAGTTTAAGGTTAAACTTAGCCAATTTCTTTCAAAAACAAATCTAACATTATAAATAGAAATTTATACCAACTAATCACTAAAAATTAATGGATAAACACTTCCACAAGAGCTATGAATCAGTGAGATCACAAATGGGAACCTCATCCTCAATTTAAATATTCCACAATTGCATCCCAATGAAGTTTGAACCTTGATGGCAAGAACAACACCACAACAACTTATCCATCATACTATATCACTATTGACCACTATTAAATAATTTTAACCGTTTCATAATTCATCTCATTTTTCATAGAGTTGTTTTTTCATACTAGGCATTGAAAGCCACACTATATAGTCCATATAACCAGGAAGGAAAGAGCATGTAGAAGGTGTAATGATAATAGCAGGCTTAGAAACAACTAACAAGCATTTTGGGATGAGTTTTGGATTTGGTGGCTTATTTTAGAGCAAGATCAATACACAATCTCAGACAATATTGCAGTTGCACAACCTTGTTTTAGGGATTTTTTAAAGATTCTGGGATTGATTCTACTTGCAATATAATTTATTTATTCCACTTTATGCACTATTTTTATTTGCATTGGCTTTAAAATCTTTGGATTTGGTGGTTCAGGTTTTTTTTAAAATATGTTAGGATTTGGTGGTTCAGGGTTTTTTCTAGGTTTTTCTTCTATATTTGGATATTGCCTGAATTCAATAGGAGAGAAATTTCATTCGGATTATGATGAAAAGCATAATGGATGAGGACATGGCTTGTCTGTATTTAGAATATCTAAGACAGATTGTCAGATTTTTTTTTTGATTGAATGAATTATTTATTTTATTTAATAGTCAAATAGTCAATATTAATTTTACAACATACCTACAGTAAAAAGTGATAAATATCTTTTTGCATTAATTTAAATTAACCCTTAACTATTAAACTGAATAATCATCTATTGAAACCAAAGAACCACAAGTCTAAGTAGCATTTTAGATTACGCCAAAGTAGAAGGGTGAATAATCATCTATCTAAAGATTATAATTTACTTTCTCCATTAAAACTAATAACAATTTCCTTGGTGAAGAGTAAGCCTAAATGAAGACTGTATTACATAAAAAGGCAGATGCTTCTCATACCATCAATTTTTTTAAAGAATTATATATATATACACTACATGAAAAGACAGATTTTTTTGATACCATAAATTTTTTTTAAAAATTATAATTGTATACATATTTAATTTTATATGTTTTTCTTTAAAATAAACTATGATATAACTTTTAGATACAACCATAAATAGATAACCATCACAAAAATATTTGGTTGCAGATTGACCATTAATTTTAAGCTATTGATATGTCTCTATGTAAATCTAAAACAAAAGCTTAATGGATACCAGATTGAGACAGTTCATCTCTAAAAAGCTTCCCTAAAAATAAATAGATATTTTAGAAGGCTGTGGTGAAATACCTTTCTGAACATCTTCCAACGGTCTCCATAGGGAGCCCACCCCATGTCCTGCATGTTGTAAGAGAAAAAATTAGACGTGAAACTGCTAGTCCTGTTGGAGAAATTTATATCCAAAGTCTTCAAAAAGGCCTTCGCAGCAGCAGGGGTGTTGGCCACCACCATTTTAGAGGTACCCATTTTAAGATAGACTATTGGACCATATTTCCTTGACAGCTCTGTCAAAGCGACATGAGGCATTGAGCCCAGCAATGGCAAGCAGCCTAAAACAGGCCATCCTGATGGCCCAGGTGGAAGCTTCTTATTCTTGCTAAAAAGATAGCTAAATCCAATGTACAGACAAACCCATGAAAATCCCCACAACAAAAACTCATGAATCAGACCCACTTCCATTGTATGATTCTCAAGGGATGGTGCAAATAACCAGAACTACAGTCTGTCTTTATAGCATTTGTTAGAGTTGAAATTGCAGTGTTATGGTCTGCGGCACGTGGAATAGATTAACCCGAGTATTGACTGAGAATTGATAGAGAGAAGGATAGGAAGCAGAGATGTCAAAAACTGTGACATCAGTATTGGGTGGTATGAATTGCCATTCCGGGTGCAGAAAGTCCATGGCTTTTATTAGCATTGATAGAGAGAAGGACATGAAGCAGAGATGTCAAAAACTGTGACATTAGTATTGGGTGGTATGAATTGCCATTCAGGGTGGAGAAAGTCCATGGCTTTTATCTTCAAACAAACTCTGGCGTCAGTATTGACAGAGAGAAGGACAGGAAGCAGAGATGTCAAAAACAAACCTGTGACATCAGTATTGGGTGGTATGAATTGCCATTCCGGGTGCAGAAAGTCCATGGCTTTTATTAGCATTGATAGAGAGAAGGACATGAAGCAGAGATGTCAAAAACTGTGACATTAGTATTGGGTGGTATGAATTGCCATTCAGGGTGGAGAAAGTCCATGGCTTTTATCTTCAAACAAACTCAGCTAGCATGATGAGAGAAGATAGGTAGCTGGGACAAAACAAACCCTGTGAGACTAGTATTGGTGTGTATGGGACAAGCAATCTGGTGGAAAAAGTCCAAGGGCTGAATAGGCATTTCTGATGGAGAAGGACATGAAGGAGGCCAAGAACTGTGAGCATTTAGAGACAAAGAAAGGAATCACATTCAGGTGAGAAAGTCCAAAGGTTTTATTCAACAAACTCCTGGCTTGGGGACATGGTGAGAGGAAGGACAGGAAGGAGATGGCTGCAAAACAAACCCGTGGACATGCCCATATTAGTGGTAAGAATGCTAACTGGTAGAAAGTCCATGGTTTCATTAGTACTGATAGAGAGAAGCATGGAAGCAGAGAGGCCCAAAAACTGTGAATAGTATTGGGGTGGTATGAATTGCCATCCAGGGTAGAGTCCATGGCTTTACCTCAAAATAAATCTAAGGCCAGTATTGACAGAGAGAAGGACAGGAAGCAGAGATGTCAAAAACAAAACTGTGACATCAGTATTGGGTGGTATGAATTGCCATTCCGGGTGCAGAAAGTCCATGGCTTTTATTAGAATTGATAGAGAGAAGGACATGAAGCAGAGATGTAAAAAACTGTGACATTAGTATTGGGTGGTATGAATTGCCATTCAGGGTGGAGAAAGTCCATGGCTTTTATCTTCAAACAAACTCTCCTCTCTTCTTGGACAAACCAGAAATTTAACATAATATTTGATTAGAATTAATTGATAACTACATATATAATTAACATATCTACAATTCTGGTTGATACATATTCAACATGTTAATACTTTAGATATTTATTAATCTACACTTAAAGAATTTTCTTCAACATTTAACGAATTTTATATATGACAAAATTGAGTTCAAATTGCAGTGTTAAGGTCTGGTTGCACCTGGAATAGTTTAACCAAAGTATTGCCTAGGAAATGATAGGGAGCACAGAACGCAGAGATGCTGAAACTGTGACATCAGTAGGTACTGGATGGCATGAAGTATGAACTGCCATTCCGGGTGCAGAAAGTCCAGGGCTTTTGTCTTACAAGAAACATTCTAGAGATAAATGATTTCAAACTCAAACGCAAGAAACAAAAATAAATTATTAGAGGGAAATACTATCACATTCGATAAAATTGAGTCCTCCTTGTTGAATGACATTGATAAAACCCCTCACATCAAGCTTACCCTTTTTCTTGCAACATTTGAATGAAGAAATTCAAAGGATGTGGTGGTGGCTACACTTAATACATCAGCTATTTGAGAGCAATGTTGTTGACATGGCCCACGAAGAGATTTTTAGTATTGGAGATAGGAATTCTCACCGATTTGCCTATTTTCTTTGTCTAAGATTTTAAGTTGCCCATTGCAAACTATTATTTTGGCATACTAAAGGCCAATTCATCAATACAAACCTCTCAATGCTCTCATCATTTTCAAGGCGATCCATCTTTCTAAGTACACCCAAGATCAAGTCACACCCAATATTGCTTTGATAATATAATAGAACAACAGCCTCACAACTCTTTAATATTTATTTAACTCAAAGGTTATTATAATTTATGGCTTGAAATAAAACTCAACAACCTAGAATCTAACATGATAGGTCTAACAAGAACTAATTAACAACAAAATAAAGACTATCAACACATCTAATCTCTTATGGACACATCTACAACTCTTGTTGACACATATTCAACATGCAAATTATTTATTTATTCCTTATTTATATTTTTAATCAAAATAATTATTAATTTGTTAAATCTAATATACAATCATTTTTCATTTTAAGAGCTACAAAACATTGATTAAGATAAAAGTTGGGTCAAACTACTACAAACAAAAATAATTTGAGCATTACATTATTATATTTAGGATAGACCTAAACAAAGACAAAGTGAAATTTTTTTTAAAAATAAGTGATTTAATAACCTTTTCATCTTAATCCAATAGAAAAAAAGATTAAAAAATAATTATGAACTTTTATCCTTTACACTTAAAGTTGTTTTACTTAATGAATATATAACTCAATATTTATACATTTTAAATGTAAAATATAAAATTAAAAGTTTGCCATGCCATAAAAATCTAACACAAACCTATTTACATATAATTCTAAATTAATTTATAGTACTTTATATAGATAAAAAATATAAATACAATTATTTAGAAAAATAATAAATTTTTATATTTTTATATTTATGTGGGTGGTAGGGTGGGTGTCCCTCCAGGAAGGTGGACGGAGGTGGAATGTATGCCATGGTGGCAACCAACAGGCACTCTTCATGTCTTGGGTGGCAATTACGCAGTTGGGTTGGCAAACGATGGTGTAGTCATTAAGGCGAAAGAACGGGGGGTGTCAGTGTTTTCGCTGGTTGCTTTGTTCTTTGATGATGGTTTTTCAAGGAATTATAGCTCACATTTTTTGGAGTGACATCTTGCATACCGGGAGATGGTCAATTAGAAGCGGTGGTAGCATTTTCATAGCCCGGTCTATTTATGGTAAACTTGGCTATCTTCCGCATTATGCATTTTTTGAGATGTGAGGAGTCTGTGGGTTTCTTTCCTTTCCTTCTATCATGTGTCTCTGATAAGAGGTTGAGGATGGAAAAGAGTGCATAATTTATAGTGGAGGTTTATGTTGTGGGCCTTGCTCGATTCGGAGCAAGTACGCCAATATCGTTGCGTTTGTCAGTGAGACAGGCTTCTTTCAGGGAAGTCATTGATTGACATTTGAAACGATTTTTGGTGAAGTATGATCTGTTTGTGCTTGTGGCAGTGAAGATGGTGTTGGGTACTGCACATTTGGAATCCAAGGAGTACGAGAGAGATAATTTGCATGTTTTGTCACATTTCCTTGCCTACCTATTGGATAATTTGGAGTCGAAGGTGGAGGCTAAGCAATTGTTGTTGAAGCTATTTAGAGAGGACTTGGTTGAAGGAATTGATGAGGTGCTTTGAGTGGTGTTAGAAGGTAGAGGTTTCCTATACCCTTGTGATATGGGACAAGTTAGTTCAGAGGATACGGTGAAAATCTACCCATTCCTTTTTGATTTGTAGGGTTCAGGACTGATGCGGTATAGGGCAATGGCGGCAGTTGCCATTATTTTTCTGAAGAAGGTTTTTGGGTTGATGGCGGTGGACAAAGAAGATTGGAAGGAGGAGTTCGAAGGTTTTGCAGTTTTAAATAAATTATTGTAAGTTGGGGGGGTTTGTTCTTTTTGGGTAGTGGTTGTCTTTTTGGTGTGTATGGACTTGGTTTGCTCTAGAATCTTTTCACAATTACAGTGGCAAGTGGTTGTTAATTTTATCAGTAGTTAGCAGTCATTAGTTATATCAGTATTTGGTGGTTTGATAATCTCTGGGCACAGTTTTTTTGGTGGCTCTTGAGGGTTGGTTTACAAGGGTTTTCTGATAGCCCTCTTTCCTACATGGAAAATGCTTGTTATTCTGAAGCTTTTAATTAATATAAATATATAAACTCTTATGCATCATATATATATATATTTATATTTTGAATTACATTTTAAAATTAAAATAATAAATTATGATTACATTATTGTATAAAAAAATATTTAAAATGTTAAAGAATTTATGCATAAATATAAATATTGTATCATTAATTTTTTAATTAATAGCCCATTAATTTTTTAAAAATATATACAACTACCAACCCTTTGAATGATAGGTTAGTTAATAATTAAAAATTAGGTTTTACCTCATCCTAAAAGTGACAACATATTTCTAGATGATCGTTCATGTACTTTAACAAGAGCTCTAACAGAGCTAGAGTCCTTGCTAGATAGGAAAAGTAAGGTTTATGAGTTTTTTTGAGTAGTCATTTATATAATGTCGAATAGTTGTGATATTAGGTGTGTGTACAATGCCCAATAGTTTTGACTTGAGAAAATGTAATGTAGGGTGATGTTAGGAAGAAGATGCCAACATAAGCAAATGGACATATATAAATTTTGCTAGTGTAAATTTAGGGTATACATCTTTCATTTTGTAAAACTTGATTGGTCATTTAGAATTTGGGTAAGTTTAATGTCTTAATTACTAATATTTTTGGATGTAGATGACAAAAAATTTATGGTATTTGAGCATTGTAAGATATGGCCATTTTTCATTGTTTGAATTAGTGTTTGTATGTTTATGTACATGTATATATATATATATGTATTTATATACATGTATGTGCTTTGAATTTTTCATATATTTCGATCTAATTTTCATTTGTTGTGAACAAATTGAAGTGTGGTTGCTATTAATGCATTATATTGTTCAACTTTGAATGTGTCAAGTAAAAGATTATTTAAATGTATATATAGAAGTATGTATACATACATGTGTGTGTGTGTGTGTGTGTGTGTGTGTGTGTGTGTGTGTGTGTGTGTTTATATGTATGTGCATATACATTTATATATAAGTATACACATATACATTTATATATGTGTCTATATATACATATCCAGTTGGCCATCTTCTGTGGTGAGGTTGTAATCTATGTCTGTTGAGATTATTACATCTACCGTGTTCGAGGCAAAAAAACTAGATTTGTAAGTTCCTATATGTTCTAAACTTTCATTTTTGGGCTTTCTAGTGATTTGCTCAGATTATTTGTTGAGGGTGAAATCAACATGACTTTTGATGGGGTTGTGTATATATATATATATATACACATTAGCACATAGAGAGGCTACAATGCACAAATCAAAATAGGTGTAGGTAGGCATATCAATGGCAAGAGAAAATAGTGCCAATGTTTGATTGAAATTTTCAATGCAAAAGCACATAGCAAGAAAATAGACATAGCTTTTTGTATTGACAATGTGGAAACAATATGGTCATAATCAGTTTTTCCACAACATAAGACAATGATTAGACATGAGTTTTGTTGGTGTAGATCTTGGTCATGCATCTCTTGTGTTGTAGAGGTTGATTGATCATTTTCAATTTTCCTTTTGAATCTGAACATTGAATAGGAAAATATTTGGGTAAGTTACATATGGTTCACCTTGTAAATTTTATGTCTTGAGTAGTCATATTTAATGATGTAGTTGGAAAACAATCTATGATCTTTAAACATCATGAGGTGTGTACATTATCTATCTTTTGGGATAATGGGAGCAATTATAGAATAGTGTAGGATGTTGATCACAAGCATTTCTGTGTGTGTGTGTGTGTGTGTGTGTTGTGTGTGTTGCAGTGATGTATTGTTCGATCATTTTTAATTTTTGTTTGGAATGTGAATGTTGAATATGGAAATTTTTGTATTAGATATATGATTCATTTTGTTAATTTTTTTCTCTTGGTTAGTCATATTTAATCATGCAACTGGAAAAGAATTTATGATCTTTAAACATTGTGAGATGTGTATATTATCTATTATTTGGAATACTAGGAATAGCTATACAATAGAATACGATATTGATCCTTACTATATATGCATGTATGTATATTGATACATATATATACATAGATATATATATATACATAGATATATATATACATAGATATATATATGCATACACATATATATACATATATATATATATATATATATAGTATGTACTATTAAATATAGTGCAAATGCTTACACATATATATAGATGTAGATATAGACATATACATTAATATATATAGATAGATACACATATACGTATCCATGTTTACATGCATATCTATACATGAAGAGTGCATTTATGGATAGTAGATATATATGTCTATATTCATTTTATATGTATATCTATATTATTCATGATACACATGCACGTTGATGCATATATAGGTAATATATAGACATTTACATAATTATAATTTTGTCTTTTAAAGCCATGATTTTTATTTTATTTATTTAATAAAAAATTAAGGATATTGACCCATAAAATACAACAATGTAAAACAACTATAAAATGATGCTCTAAAAGAGATACAAAGTGACAATCTATAATGCCCCTCCATTTGCCTTGTCTGGACAGTTTCTTAGATTTTATCTTGACCTTATGTTACAGTTTGATAAACTTTATGACACTATTCGATGTTACTCAGACATGGTGATATTTTGATGAGTTGATGTTGTGACTGATTATTTGTTTACGACATGATTTCAAATTAGCATAGTTTTTATTTGAGTTAGTATTGATGTTTTAATTTCATTAGTCTTGATGTGATTGTGTTGGTGAAGGGGACAATATTGCATCACTCGCCTACAAGTGCCTTGTGATTTCCATGATTCTCTCTTTACGGTGTGTATGATTTATTATCTGGATATATGTATGAAATTTTCTTTGTTAGTAGGTTTGCAGTTACAGGACAACGACTTCACCTGGTTTCATAGGTCTGAGGTTTGGTTGATGGAATAAAACACTAAATTTTCTACTTTACACTAAGGGTAAGGTCCCATGGAGGGGGCTTCCTTAAAAATCTTAGCATATGTTGCTTAGTTTTTATAAGAATATTTTAAATTTCTTGGTCTCATGGATTTAATCTTGCAATTTTGCTTAAAATTTTAAGATCCAAAATTTAAGGAATGAACTATAGTGCTTTGATAAAAAATAATAAATAAATAAAAATTCTCTCATTTTTATTTCTTAATAAGAATTTAAAATTTTAGATGAGAGAGAAGTGGCATAAAAAACTCCTAAGTTGTAGGGGCAATTTATAGCCCCACCCCAATTTCACCAGCTAAAATATGCATTCCTAAAAGGTAGGGGCTCCTATTTTTCTAGAAAAGATTACAATTAATCCCGTAGCAATTTTTTTTTCCCATGAGATCTTTGGCTCCATGAAAATAAAATCCCAAACCCCTCCATGGGACCATATAGTAATCCCCCATATTATTTATCACCTAGATTTTATACTAACCTTAATTAGGAAGCTTGGGAAAAATAAAATTAATTTCATTAAGAACGTAACTTCCACTACAAACATAAGAGAAAAACTCAGATTCACAACTCAATTGATTCACTCTCATATGGACCAAAGCATGTAACAATCCTCATGTGGCCACATGAGCCTATGACATGGTTGTCCTCTACTTAAGGGTTACTTTCCCTTGCTCAATTTTCCTTACACTGCACATACTCTAGTTGACCCAGTAAAAGATTACCTTATGTATATATTTAATTATTTCATACCTATATTCTAAAAAAAAAACTTTTATATGGGATAAAAGTCCACTCTTCCATCCTTCATAATCAATTTTATTTTTTCACACACTTAGAAACATGAGAATAATATAAGTGTTGTTGAGAAAATATGAATTTTATGGTTGACACTAAGAAACATGACAATCTTAAGAGTGTTGAGAAATTATGAATTTTCATCATCAGCATTAAAAAATATGAGAATCTTAAGAGTATTGTAGAGAGAATATATACATATGTATTGACTAACACTGATAATTTTAAGAGTGTTATGGAGAAACTATGAATGTGTATCAATGGAATTTAGAAACATGATAATTTTAAGAATGTTGTTGAGAAACTATAAATTAGTATCACTTACACTCAAAAACTTGAGAGCTACTATATTATAATATAGTATTTGAGAATAAGGGACTATAATAATTCTTAACTTGAAATATTGACTATCCTTTAATTTTTATATAGGAATCAATGCAAAGTTAAAATTTTAACGTTGTATGTTGATTGTAAGACAATGAGAACAATAATGAAGAATATTGGGAAGAAACATATGAAGAAGAAGCCATGGATGAAACAATAAGTGTATCCATTGCAAAATAGGTGCATTTTTTCGATATCCATCCAAATTTCCAATCAAAAAACTAACCTTAGTGATATGAAACAAAATAAATAAACATAAACATGCACAAGTTGGTTTTACCACTATTGAAAAGTAGAAGCACAACTATAATTTATAAAAAATGTGAGAAATTTAGAATATAATTTTCTACTTTCAAATCTTCAAAAACAAAAAACACATATAATCTCTTTTTCACTACATATACAACATTGCAAAAACAATGAGTAAGATAATCCATGAGTTATGTATGCTCTGCAATAGTCAAACTTGTGCACAAGTTGGATTTACCACTATTGAAAAGAAGAAGCAAGAATCTAGCTTATAAACCATGTGAGAAATAGAATATCATTTTCTATTCTCAAATATTGAAAACAAAAACACATATAAACTCCTTTCCACTCCATATACAACATTGCAAAAATAATGACTAAGATAATCCATGAGTTATATATGTTATGCAACACTCAAACTTGTGCACAAAAACAAAAGATTAGACTCATTAAAGTGAAGGAGTAGTGTAACTCCAACAAATGCACACACCTAAAAATAGGTTCTACTATACACAATTTTTAATCCCCTCTTTTTGAAATTAATTCTGTTTCAAGTAAAAAGGTTTGGAACATACTTTATGCAAAATAGTATTCTAAACATTTTGATTCACACTAATATAAAATACAATCGGCGTAACCATTGCACCTCCTTTCGTTGCAAGTGCTAGTTACATATTTTTGTAAAAGATAAAGAACTAAAATGGAATTTTAGATTTATGCTTCCATATGACCCTTCACCTTTTCATAGTTAAGATGAAAATTGTGACATATAATAATAAAAACCTAGTTTACATGTCACTATTTTTCACTCCACAAATGGTGTTGTCCTGTAGGGGAACAAATCAACTTTTATAGGGAATGTTCTCTTATAAATACTAAGGACACATCATTACTAAGTATTGTAGTACTTCAAGTTGTCAAAAAATGTAGTGATTTGATTTTTAGTTATTCCTTTAAAAGTGTTGATATATTTTCACATTAAAGTTTGTTTTGCAATTGTTTGAAAGGTTTACATATATTTTTTAATATATAAAATTATTTAAATATCATCATTGTACATTTCTCGTAGGAATTTAAAGGGGATTTTTTTCACAAATATAGGAGGGACTCATGTCTAGAATATTGTCTATAATTGATTTTCCTACATGTGCGAAATAGAATATCATTTTCTATTTTCAAATGTTCAAAATAAAAACACACATAGACTCTTTTGCACTCCATATACAACACTGCAAAAACAATGAGTAAGATAATCCGTGAGTTTTGCATGTTATGCAACACTCAAACTTGTGCACAGTAACAAAAGATTAGACTCATTAAAGTGAAGGATTAGTGTAACTCTAACAAATGCGCACACCTAAAAAATAGGAGTCTATTGTACATGATTTTTAATCCCCTCTTTTTGAAATTAATTGATTTTTTGAGTAAAATAGTATGGAACGTACTTTATGCAAAATAGTATTCTAAACATTTTGACTCACACCAATATAAAAGATAATCGGTGTAACCATTGCACCTCCTTTCTGTGCAAGTGCTAGTTACATATTTTTGTAAGAGATAAAGAACTAAAATGGAATTTTAGATTTATACTTCCCTATGAGCCTTCACCTTTTCATAGTTAAGATCAAAATTGTGATATGTAATAATAAAAATCTAGTTTACATGCCACTATTTTGCACTCCACAAATGGTGTTGTCCCATAGGGGAACAACTCAAGTTGTATCTAGGGAATGTTCTCTTATAAATACTAAGGACACATCATTACTAAGTATTGTAGTACTTCATGTTGTCAAAAAATTTAGTGATTTGATTTTAAGTTATTCCTTTAAAAGTGTTGATATATTTTTACATTAAAGTTTTTTTTGCAATTGTTTGAAAGGTTCACATACATTTTTTAATATATATAATTATTTAAATATCATCATTGTACATTTCTCATAGGATTTCAAAGGGAATTTTTTTGACAAATATAGGAGGGACTCAAGTCTAGCATATTGTCTATAATTGATTTTCCTACATGTGAGAAATAGAATATCATTTTCTATTTTCAAATATTCAAAACAAAAACACATATAACTCTTTTGCACTCCATATACAACATTACAAAAACAATGAGTAAGATGTCGGTGAGCTATCCACAATGCCAAGCCTATTTGTTAGGCATTCAAAACTATCCTTTGGCAATGCCTTGGTGAAGATGTCGATGATTTGTTGCTTGGATCTACAATACTGAAGTTCTATCTCACCTTATCCCACCAATTCCCTTATGAAGTGTTATCGAATCTCGATGTGTTTGCTTCGTCCATGGAAGACTAGATTCTTCGTCAGAGCTATTGATGAAACATTGTCACAATGAATAACTGTGCTATCATCTTGTTGTTGTTGTAAATTTGCAAGGATCCTCCTCAGCCAAATAGCCTGACATGTTGTTGCGTTTGTTGTTATGTACTTTGATTTTGTTTTTCTAAGAGAGACAATCGACTACTTCTTTGATTCCCATGAGAGGGTGGAAAGGAAAATAAACCAACTAAAACCAAAGGAGAGATAAGAAGACACCAAGAAACAAAGAAAGAAGAAACACAACTAAATGAAAAAAATAAAGAGAACACCTATAAAAATAAGAAAGGGGAAGGAGAAAAAGAAAAAAATTTGAAAAAGATTGCAAAAAAATATAAAAAAATATAAAAGACATGAAATGTATATGTCATAAAATTAAATATACAATTACAAATGGTGATAGATACATATTATTAAACAATAAACAAATAAAAAGAAAACTAAGGATAACAAAAAAACAAGCAAATAGACAAGAATAAGAAATTAATAAAATAAAAATACAATTATAATATAAGGATACAAACAAACAAACAAACAAACAAAACATATAAAATCAAGAAAAAGGAAAAAACAACACAAGAGAATATATGCAAGTGAAATTACAAATTAAAAATAAAAGTACAAACATATCTCACAAAAATATGTAAATATGTAAAAGTAAATAGAAGCATAATGCAAAAATGTAAGCAAATAAATGGAAGAAAATAAATATAGGCAATTATTAAAAAAATTAGAACAAAAAGAATACAAGGACAAACAAACATACAAACACACAAGTAAATGCAATAATAAAGTAAAATCAACATAGAAGCAAACATGTATAAGCAAATGAAATTACAACATAAGAAGGAAAAAAGAAAAATAAACAAACAAAAATAACAACAAATTGTAACTATGTATAAAATAGTCACATATTTAAAATAAAGGAACAAATATTAAATAGAAGCATATATGCAAAAAAGACGAAGGAAATAATTGGAAGAATAAAAGTGCTTTATGGAGCCTATACACTTTGTTCTCTTACCCTAGGACTTCATAGCCAGGTGGTTTTTCCACATATACTTCCTCCTTCAACACTCTGTTTAAGAAAGCTAACTTTAGATCCATTTGAAATACCTTCCATTGACGTTGTGCTGCAACTAATATGAATTTCCGCACTGTTTCCAACCTTGCAACCGGTGCATGTGTCTCATCATAATCTATATTGGGTTGTTGTTTGTAGCCTTTGACAACAAGCCTTGCTTTATGTCTTTCAATTTTTCCTTCAGTTATACACTTAGTCTTATAGACCCACTTTACTCCAATGA
The DNA here is from genome assembly GCA_007258455.2 of Sequoia sempervirens. NCBI lineage: Eukaryota > Viridiplantae > Streptophyta > Pinopsida > Cupressales > Cupressaceae > Sequoia > Sequoia sempervirens. The sequence continues at coordinate 8,466 of VDFB02088449.1, read as the reverse complement.
CTTGTTTACCCTTTGGTAAATTGGTCAACTCCCATGTTTTATTCCTCTCTATAGCATCCAAATCTTCATCCATGGCCTTACACCACTTCTCTTCTTTCACCGCTTCCTGAAAGTGTGTTGGATCACTATAGGGGAATAATACAAAATCCAAATTGTCATCAAAATCAACATGTTGTGTGTTGTCATAAATCTCCCTTACACTCTTTTTCTTTCTTGGCATCAATGATGCAAGTGTGGGATCCAAGTTTTCTTATGAGTTTTTGCTACTTTGAACTTTGAAGCTACTATATTGCTGGCTATTGGAGCTACTACTTTGCCAAATTTTGGAGCTGTTAGATTGTTGTCTTTGTTCAGAACTGTTGTTATGTTGAACTGCTACAAAACTATTGTTCAGGTACACATCACTGGAGTTGTTTTCTAGTTCTCTATGGTAGTTTCTCCCTGAGGTACTGTTGTCTCAAGCTCCCCCTATCTTGCTATCATTTGCAACTTCTTCATCATCAAGGGGTATTGTAATGGTGTCATCCACCATTCCATCCCATGCTTCATTCTTAATAAGTATAACATCCCCGCTTATTATAACATTCTTGGTGATGGGATTGTATAATTTATAGGCTTTTGACTCTTCACTATAGCCTATGAAGATGCATTTTTCTCCTTTGTCATCAAATTTATGCCTCTTCTCCTTTGGCAGGAGTGCATATTCCACACACCCAAATATCCTTAAGTTCTCAACACTCCATTTGTTGTTTGTCCACACCTCTTGTGGAATCTTATCACAGATAGCCTTTGTGGGGAACCTATTCAGTATATAGACTGCTATTGCTACAACTTCTCCCCAAAATATGTGTGACAGTGCTTTTTCTTTCAACATACTTGTCATATCTTAAATGGTCCTATTTTTCCTCTCAACAACTCTGTTTTGTTGTGGAGTATGCCTGTTGTGAATTGTTTGTGAATGCAATCATCCCTACAAAAATTTAGGAATTCTTTGGAGATGTACTCTCCTCCTCTATTTTTTCTAAGGGTTTTGAGGTAGTGAGCACTCTCCTTTTCAATTACTTCATTAAACCACTTAAACTTCTCAAAGGATTTTGATTTGTTTTTCAAGAAATATACCCATATTTTTTTGTTATAGTCATCTATGAATGTAATGAAATATGTGTTTCCTCCTAATGTGGGGGTTTTCATGGGTCCACACAAATCTGAGTGCACTAATTCTAATGGTTCTTTTTCTCTCCTAGAGTACCCAAATTGGAAAGGTTGCCTATGTTGTTTTCCTAAAATGCAAGCCTCACACTTGCCGTCAAGTTCTATAATGGATGGTAAACCCCTAACTATTCCTTTCCTAGACAATAAACTCAAAGTTGAAAAGCTTAAGTGCCCATACCTTAAATGTCATAGTTTGGATGGGTCTTTCATGACTATCTTGAAATCAAACTGTTGTTCAACTGTCGACTGTTGTCCAACTATTGTGAGTGTCAGCGAACAATGTTGTTGTTTGTTTGTTGTTTTTGTCGCAAACACTATGTGCATCCTAAGAGGAAAAATTATGTTTCTCATCATTTGCACTGCAACCATCACTTTCTTGTTGCCTCATTTATCAAATATCTTACATTCTCCATTCTCCATCAGGATTTTGTAACCATTTTGGACCATTTGTCCAATGCTCAATAGGTTATGTTTTCTATCGGGGGCATAATAGACATCCTATATTTTTTATCTTTCACCATTCTTCATTTGGATGTTGACAACAGCTTTTCCAATCATGAGAACCTTCTCATTATTTCCCATTTTGATTTATGTTTTTATACTGTTGTGTACAGAGGAAAAAAAGTTCTTGTTACCACTCATGTGGTTGTATCTGCTATCCAAGTACCATTGAAATCAAACTGTTGTTCAACTGTCGACTGTTGTCCAACTATTGTGAGTGTCGGTGAACAATGTTGTTGTTTGTTTGTTGTCTCTATCACAAACACTATGTGCATCCTAAGAGGAAACATTATGTTTCTCATCATTTGCACTGCAACCATAACTTTCTTGTTGTCTCATTCATCAAATATCTTACATTCTCCATTCTCCATCAGGATTTTGTAACCATTTTGGACCATTTGTCCAATGCTCAATAGGTTATGTTTTCTATCGGGGGCATAATAGACATCCTATATTTTTTGTCTTTCACCATTCTTCATTTGGATGTTGACAACACCTTTTCCAATCATGAGAACCTTCTCATTATTTCCTATTTTGATTTATGTTTTTATACTGTTGTCTACGGAGGAAAAAAAGTTCTTGTTACCACTCATGTGGTTGTTATATCTGCTGTCCAAGTACCATACTTCGTCATTGCTATGCTTAGCAAGGTTGCAAACAATGAAAACATTTGACTGCTTGTCATTTTCAGCTTTGTTCTCATTTGCTACATTAGCATTATGACCTCCATGGTCACGCTGCTTCTTTCTACACTCTCTAGCATAATGGCCATATTTGTGATAGTAATAACACAGCACATTACTTTTGTTAGACCTCTTATTTGAATTGTTGTTCTTCTGGTTCTGGTTTGCTGACTGTGAGATGCTCAACTCCTCTGTCCTGTCAGAGCCTCCTCTTCTAGAACTGCTTCTTCCTCTACCTCTTTTCAAGAACTCTACTTCTGTTTCTTCCTCTTCCCCAACCTTTTGCATTGGTATGAGCTTCAAATGCTTTCTCTAGGGAAGGAGAAGATCTATTCAACCATTGCTCATGTGTTTGTAGTGAACCCATCAACTCATCTATAGTCATTTTAGACAAAGTACGTACAAGATCATGATGGGCCAAAAAGTGGCAGTATGATGGGTATGTGGCTCACGACTATTTTTTTACACAAAATTGATGAAATGAAAAGGGTTTTTAAAGGAGATTCTCAGCTTTCCACCAATATAATTTATGCTTTACTTTGAATTTAATAAGTAATTATTATTCATTTTCTATTCAAATTATGATTAAAGTTCTGATTGATAGGCTGATTGGAAAACATCTATAGCTTTCAAATGATATCATATTTTTTGAATCCAAAACATGTGTCACATTCTATGATTCACATACTATGGGATTAAAAAATTAAAAATTGAATTTTATGAAGTTTTGACCAAGTTAAGGTGGTCAGACATACAAGTTTTTATATTTTTTAAAAGTTGTAATAAGAAATTTGTAATTAATTATTTACTTGGAAAAAAATACAAAAAAAAATGCATCACATCGGGGCATGATTCCTCTACTTATATCTAAAATATTATAAGAAAATATTATCATTTTATTGTGGTTAGGGTGGTCAAAACAAACACCTACTTCTTATTTTTTCCCTGAAATTTAAGTACCACTACATTGAAATTTCAAATTTTCACCAAATATATATATATATTTTAAACCTAGTAATTGAGAAACTACATTTAATTTGCTATAGATTCTATTCTTACATATTTTTGAAATAATATAAATAGCTTATTCAAATTTTTGCATTAAGTTGTGTAACTCTAATTTTTCTTAATTTTTTGCCACTTAAGGGCCTGTTTTTTCCATGATGATCCTACACATACCCACAAATATTTTGCCTCTTCAAGGGCAATAGCTACATAATCAAACTTAGTAGGTAGACTTCTTAGGATATTCTCAACAATCCTTTGCTCTTCCATTGTTTCTCCATTGACTCAGCTAATTTATTAGGGTTGAAACCTTAGTGTGATAATCTGAAATGGACTCGTTATCTTTCATTAGCAGAGTCTCAAAATTTCTTCTCAAGAGCTAAAACTTAGCTAACCTCACTTTATCAGTCCCCTTGTAACTAATTTTCAATATTTCCCAAGCTTGTTTTTCATAGTTTGATGCTACAATACATGGGAAAATAGCCTCACTCAAGGCTTCCTCAATCAAACTGAGGGCTTTTGCATCCTTCATTCTTATCTCTTTCAACTAATTATTTTTGAGGATTTGAAAGGGCTGCATAGGCTGTTGGGTCTGTGATATCATTGAACCTATTTGTGACCAACTCCCATAGGTCATTTGAAACTAAGATGGTTCTCATCTTCTTAGACCATATATCATAATTCTTCCCATCAGAATTTGGTGGCTACTGCCAACCTTTACTGTCACCTCCTGCCATATTTCTCAAATTTGAGAAGACTAAACAATGCATAGATAACCTAGGGCTTTACCCACAATAAACAAATTGACTGACTGCCCAGAAAAATAGGGCTCTAATACCACTTGTTGGTAGGCAGGCGAGCAACCACATAGCTTCACTGTTATTATTGGACTAATAGAATAGAAAAATAACACACAAAGAATGCACAGTGACAACAAATGTAAAAAGAGTGAAATTAACTTTTCATATATTCCATATTTGCTTCAAAATACAAAAACACAGGGTATATTCTTTGTTTTACTTGAATAAAAAAAACTTAAACTAACTTGGACAGATGTCCAATACAAGAGGTCCTACACTCACACCGAAAAAAATAAACTACTACAATCTTGTAGTTGAAGGTATCAATGCGCTGCATCTAATAAACATTCCTTCTATGCTGTTGTTGTTGCTTGTTCTATGTTGACCATTCTCTACTTCATTTGTTGTTGTAGGGTCTTCACTCCAATACAAAACTAACTTCTACTAACTCCAATAGTTGCAACATTCTTTTTTTTCTTTCATGAAAATAAGCGCTTAGATTCAAATTCAAATTACCTACCTTAATTAATGTTGGCAGGCTGCAGGTCATGTTGTGCAAGTTCAAAGATGAGCACTACATTCAAATTCAAAAATACCAACCATAATAAATGTTGGAGGTTTAGGTTGGCTGCAAGTTGATAGACTTCATTTGACATGAGAATGTTGACTTAAACAATTAAATAATCCAACAATAATTTTTCCTAATTATGTACAGTCGATTTGGTACTTGAAGGAGCTCCACTTCATCCTCAAAATAGGGGCTCCCATCATTCCTGTGTTTTGTGGAATTCAGCCTTATGAGCTTCGAATGAAGAAGGTGTATATGCTCAAACATTTCAAAAGCACACTGGAAAGTTTGAGACTCGTGTATTGAGTAATGGAAGAAGGCCCTTTTTGAGGTTTTGTTCATCAACGGCTATATTTTTGAGGGGTAACAAAAAATCCTTTTACTTTTTCTCTTGCTCTATTTTCATGTATTTTCTCATTCTTGGTTACTTAACGAACATTAATATTAAATGGAATTTGAATATATGAAATAATCTTAGAGGAGATTAATCCTAAATTATTTGCCCCAATTTTAAACTTGTTAAGATGTACTGTAATTTCAACCTGATCAAATCTATAGAGGGAGACATCTTTACCTAAAATAGGCATACCCGTCGCTTGTTGAATTTCCTCTTTTGTAATCTATAGTTGGCTTTCTCCAACAATCTATTGACTATAGACAATGAAATCAATGACAGTAGCGCAGAGAGCACTGTCGCTTTTATATGTGACAGCCTTCAAGAATGGAAGTATACCTGCATGTGCAAGAAGTGATTGTTGTGAAGGGTTCAAATCATTGTGCCACATTGAATACAAGCTCTCTAAATTTTAATCTCTGGGCCTTCGCTTTGGACCACCAAATCTTTCCCTCCTACTTCTCGTGGGCATTTTTTCTACAATTCCTTAACCACTATACAATAGGTGTAGATGCATCATTAACGAGCTTCATTAATAGGTGATATAATACATGAATTTGGTTGTGCAAGGAACGTGTGAGGTGATAGTTTTGTTGCTTCAACGTATCAACCATTCTAAAACAAATGGTCGGGAAGGGGTAACATTCAAAATAGTATATGTTTCCACCATTGATAGGGTGGCACAAATTGAGGGACATGTTAGTTATTATAAAATATTGGTGGCAATAGTTTTTAATTTAATGTGTTTATTATCATTTATTTAATTATTTTACATTTTCAAAATATGTTAATTATTTAATCTTATTTCATAATTATTTCAATGTATTTTTAAATATTGGGATATGCTAGTTATTTTTAAGTTTTAATGTTTATAGTTATAATATGTTTTTTTTTGTTTTTTTTCAATGATGAATGTCAAATATAAATAAATGTAATTAAGAAAAATAAATGTGAAAGATAAGGTATATTTGAAATTTTATTTATACTACTAGGAATCATTCTTTCAAATTGCTATACGAAAAATTATAATTCAAAAACAAATTATATTTGTTTCAAACATAGGGTGATCCCATAATAGCGGTTTACAATTTTTGCTCAAACTGGACACTGAAATAATTTTTTTTAACTAAATCTTCACTTTAGACACTTATAGAGGCTAAACTGTGAGGAATTTGAAGATGATGCAAACTAGAGTTTTGTGACATTTTTTTCTGTAAATTCTAAATATATATTTTTCAAAAAGTTTAGAATCAGATTGCACTTCTTTTTCCATCTCCGTCAAAAACTAGTTTTTCATCAGAAAACAACATTTTTAAAAAGTGATGGTCATCGTATAACACATAAATTCTTTTCCATGAAACATAAAATTCTAATTCTTTTAAATTTAGATTTGTAACTGTGATATCTAGTGCTTCCACTTGGTTAGATAGTTTTTTATTGAATATTTTTTCTTTAATCAAGTTACAAATTCAAAACCACTCAATTCGCATATAATGCACTGTGATAATGCATAACTTTTTTGTATGTATCAAAAAAATATTTTTTTGTTCAATAAAGGACTTCACTGGTCCGGTGCACCTATATTCTTCATTTTTTCCATCGCAAAATATGTTTCTGATTTTCTATGAAAAACCTACATTCACAAGAAATAAAAAATAAATATAATAATAAAATTAAATTTATTTAAAATTATACTTTTTGGGAAGCCTATAATAAGGACTAAATTTAAAAAAAAATATATTTTAGATGAATTCATTTGATCCCCCAAAGGTAAATCAAAAGCTGCTTTTACTTTGATAGCCATAAAGGAGACTCAAGTATAGGTATGGTTTAAAACCATGTGGGTTCTATCTAGGCTTGGTCTAAGGTAGTTTGATCAAAGCATCTTCAATTGGAATCCTTTAAATGGAACATTTCAAGGCTTAAATCATTATATTTTCTAAAAATATGTGATTTCAACAAAAATCAGGATCTCCTAGAAATTGTAAACCATTATTGTGGCAGCACCCATTTATAAATAAAATATCTTCTATATGAATTTCAAACTTCTATTACAAACTTATATAAAAACTTCTATTACAAACTTCTATTTCAAACTTATATAAATAAAATATCTTCCATATGAAATTATCATGTATGCATAGATATACTTCTCTATCGGCATACCACTTTCACCCCTCCTGGTGCAAGTGCTAGTTAATATAGGTGGAGGGCTAGTCGAGGGGTAGCCCTAGCCATAAGAGGCTCTTTCTTTGGCAGTGCTAACCCAAAAGTTTCCTCCATGTTTAAGCTATTCTTCCCTAGTGGCAACTCCCAATCAAAGGCATGGATCAATGACCCTAAATTGTACTCTACAATAGAAATTCCCATCCTAGTACCAGGACACATACGCCTTCCTGCACCAAAGGGTATGAGTGGGAAGTCACCACCAGATGGATCAATTTTGGAACCAACAAACCTATTGGGATTAAATTCTAGGGGATTGTCCCATATTTCTGGGTCCCTTCCAATACCCCAAATATTGAGTGTGAAGCGTGTTCCCTTAGGTATGTAGTAGCCACCAACTTGACAAGCCTTTGTAGAAACTCGTGGAAGGCCAAGAGGAGTGGGAGGGTGTTTACGAAATACTTCCTTGCAAATGGCCACTAAGTAGGGAAGCTTTGGAATGTCTGATACTTGGAAGTGCCTATCTTTACCAATAACTTCATCCATTTCAGCCTGGGCATGTTTTAGAAGTTTGGGATTTAGGATAAGCTCAGAAAGTGCCCATTCTATCACAATACTTGTTGTGTCAGTTCCTCCAGTGAACAGATCCTGCAAAACACATAAAACAAAATCAATTATAATTTAATTTTTTCACTTCAAAATAATATGAAGAATAATCCACAATATTCCAATCCTACTATCTACTAGTGCACATTAGTATATCTTAACCTAATATAAAATGATTATAGAAAGACACAATTTTATATAGTATAATGGCAAGTTACCTTAATCTAAGATGAGGTCCCCCAATTATAATGTTTAGCTTTAATTTAAAAAATCATAAAACCTTATAATTCTATGTCTATAGTTTAAACTTTTTATTTATTATTGACTCATTTGCATAGTTTGAAATTAACTAATAGACTTTGTTTTTAATGGTCAATTATTTTTTTATGAGCATTAGAAATATAAATGATAGTATTAGTTACTCTTCTATTTGAATATTTAATATTATCCTGCACATTAATTTATTTTGTATTATCATTTCCTAAAAGATTAAAATATTAAAACAAACATTTCACACACTAGTAGAGCAAA